>ML247626.1:625-47807 GCA_005239495.1 Nicotiana undulata
CTTCTAGAACCCCAAAACAAAATGGGGTTGTTGAAAGGAAAAACAAAACTCTTGAAGACATGGCAAGAACCATGCTTCTATCAAGCAAACTACCTCACAGCTTCTGGGCAGAAGCAATTAACACTGCATGTTATATTATCAATAGATGCATGACCAGACCTCTGGTAGAGAAAACTCCCTATGAATTACTTAAAGGGAGAAAGCCCAACATATCCCATCTTAGGGCTTTTGGATGCAAGTGTTATGTGCATAATAATGGCAAAGATTCTTCAGGAAAGTTTGATCCCATAAGTGATGATGGAGTGTTCTTGGGATATTCTACACATAGCAAATCTTATAAAATATATAATAAAAGAACTATGTGTGTAGAAGAAAGTGTACATGTTGTCTTTGATGAAACTAACACTTTATCTGAGAGACAGGAACCAGAAGATGAGGAGCTTGGACTGGTGAGGAGCAATGACTACATTGAAGCACCTATGGGAGATGGAACAGGTGATGGACCAGGTCCAACAACCCTATGCAACTCGACAGGGGGAATGCCTCATGAAAATACTGGCCCTGATCCTGTTCCACAACAACAAGACAACATGGAACAATCCAGAAGTGAACAACTGGCTCTCAAACCACACAGATATCAGAGTTCTCACCCTCTTGAGAACATCATAACAGACCAAAGATCTGGAATCAAAACTAGATCCTTCTTGAAAAATCTATGTGTGTTTGATACATTTCTATCCATGATTGAAACAAAGAACATTTCTATCCATGGCACTTGGTACCCAGGCCACTGGACAGATCAATAATTGGCACCAAGTGGGTCTTCAGGAATAAACTCGATGAGGATGGAACTGTTACTAGAAACAAGGCAAGACTGGTTGTTCAAGGATACAACCAAGAAGAGGGAATTGACTATGATGAGACCTTTGCTCCTGTGGCTAGATTGGAGGAAATCAGACTTCTTATACCATTTGCTGCACACCTGGAATTCACTTTGCATCAGATGGATGTAAAGAGTGCCTTTCTCAATGGCTATTTGAAGGAAGAGGTATTTGTAAAACAGCCTCCTGGTTTTGAAAGCAAAGAATCACCTGATCATGTATATAAACTTGACAAGGCTCTCTATGGTCTCAAGCAAGCACCTAGAGCTTTGTACGAGAGATTGTCAAAATTCCTGCCGGAACATGGGTACAAACGAGAAAAAATAGACAGTACTTTGTTCTTAAAGGAAAAGGGAAAAGATCTTCTGATTGTACAAATATATGTTGATGATATCATATTTGGGGCAACAACTGAGAAGCTCAGCAAGGAATTTGCTACATTAATGGGGAGTGAGTTTGAAATGAGTATGATGGGTGAGCTAACCTTTTTCTTAGGTCTGCAAATCAAACAAACTCCACATGGAACAATGATTCATCAACAGAAGTATGTGAGAGAACTCCTCAAGAAGTTCAAAATGGAAGATTCAAAGGAGATAGATACCCCAATAGCCACAGCTACAAAATTAGATGTGGATGAACCTGGTTCATCCGTTGATCAGAAGACGTACAGAGGGATGATTGGATCTCTACTATATCTTACTGCAAGTAGACCTAATATTGTGTTCAGCATGGGACTATGTGCTAGGTTTCAAGCCAATCCAAAGGAGTCCCATCTCACTGCAGTGAAGAGAATTTTGAGATATCTGAAGGGCACCACTGATTTGTGCCTTTGGTATCCTAAAGGTAGTAATTTTGACCTTGTAGGATATGCTGATGCTGATTATGCAGGTTTCCTGGTTGACAGGAAAAGTACTTCAGGCATGGCTCACTTTTTGGGCTCCTGCCTTGTATCTTGGGCCACCAAGAAACAAAATTCAGTAGCCTTGTCTACTGCTGAGGCTGAATATGTGGCTGCAGCCTCTTGCTGTGCTCAATTGCTATGGTTTAAGCAACAACTCCTGGACTTTGGTATAGATGTGGGATGCATTCTTATCTACTGTGATAACACTAGTGCAATTAGTATGACTAAGAACCCGGTTCATCACAAGAGAACTAAGCACATAGATGTTAGGCACCATTTCCTGAGGGATAATTATGAAAAGGGGATGATCTCAATCAAATTTTGTGCCACTGATCATCAAATTGCTGATAAATTTACCAAAGCATTGAGCAGGGAGCATTATGAGAGAAACATGCTTGAATTAGGGATGATTAAGATCACCTAATGAAAACAAAAGGGGGAAGTTTTCTAGCTAGAAATTTTAATTAGGTACTTAATCAAATTAATCATTGCTCAGTTCTATGTCTTTGTTGCCATACTCTTTTGCCATGTATTAATATGATTCCCTAGCTGCTAATGATGTTTATCTATTTTTGCGAATTGAGGCAAAATAAAGATTTTTTAATAGGATGAACCTGGTTCATCCATGCTGGTTTACATGACTGACAAGGTACGTTCTCATCTCCATACATGTATTANATTACCCATAGTGAATAAAGCAATAGACGAACCTTGTTCAAGTCATTCAACACTCAAATCTCCATCGTCTTTTTCCCTTTCTTCTTTTTTCTCAAAAATTAAAAATGTCGTCTGCTTCATCTGATTCTCAAAATCGTGACTACGATGAAGGAGTATATGAGTCTGATTCTCCACCGGTATACAGTTCTGAATCCTCTGAGACACCTGAAACCCCTAAATACCATGATACTCTTAAACCTCCACCAAACCCTATCCCAGCCCCAAAACCCCGTCGTGTCAAGGTTCTTGCACGAATATTTGTGGCTTCAGGGTCACGAGCAAAGTTCTTAGAAGATTTATTACAGGCTGAAGAAGAACCCAAACCTGATTCATCCAGTGAATCATTTAAATCAGCACATGAGGACGATGCACCTTGTTTGTCAAGTGCTGAGAAAGGAAATATTGAAGTTACCTCTGTGTTAAATTCTGAAAATAGATTTGTGCTGGTTGGGTCTGTGGTGGATGTGGAAGTGCCAAGTAGGATAAGAAAAACTGGGAAAATTCTTGATAATAAGGGAGATGCAGGTGTGAGGGGATCTGGGAAGGATGGTTCCATACTTGGTATTTGTGGCCCCATTCCTGAGAATCTTGAAGATGATGTCGTAGTGACAGGGGGAACTAATGAAGTGGAGGAAGCTGTTGCTGGATTAGAACAGCTTATGAAGGAGATAGATGATCGTGTTTCTTCTGGGGAAGAAACCTTGGCTGAGAGACTTAAGAAACTGGGGGACTCATACAACCCCAAGAAGAGAAGGACTCCCAAGTCCATCAAGTCTAAGGCTTCAAACAAAAAGGAAAACTGATAAGTCTATTGGTGTACCTGTTCCAAGGGTACGAGCTACCAGAAATACTGTTCGTGAAGAGGAGGAGAAGCTGGAAAAAGCTCTGCAAGAGAGCAAATGAAAGAGATTTGAGAAAGGGAAAGCGAAAGTGGGGGAGCCTGTTGAGGCTATTGCTGTTGATGATGTGTTGGACCTGGTCCAACAAGATGAAGAGGTTACTCCAGTGGTGGTCAAGAAACCCAAAGAAAAATTGACTAAGACTTCTTCAAAGAAGTCATCACCTATGTCTGCTATCACCATGGGTACATCTACAAGGACACGGTCCAAGGTAAAGTCGAAGAAGAAAGTTCAGATTGTTGAGAAAGATAATGATCTTGATTGGAGTGGAGATGATGAGAAGGAGGTTGGAGAAGTGTCGATTGACAGAGTTGCCATGTTTGGCAAGCGACATATTTTGAAGGGAAAGTTACTGAAAGACTTGGAGGAGCCGGGTATGAGGTACTTAGTGGATTTTCTGGCAGCTCAAGGCTGGAAGGACATGGTCCTTCGCTTGGAGGGCAGGCTGGTCAGAAATGAGGTAGTAGAATTCATGGGGAATGCGACTGTGATTGGAGGAAGGGTTACATCATTAGTCAGGGTAGTTGAAGTCTCAATTCGGGACAGTGTCAAGTGTCTTTTGTTTCAGTTTTTAATTCTGTTTTGCTCATGTTTTGGCGTTTCTTGATTTTTATCTGTTTTGGTGCTGATAATCCATGTAAATCAATGAACGCTTGGTGTTTTGAAAAATGTCTCTATTTATGATTTAGCTTACATTATTGGTTTCTTGTGTTGATTAATCATGCTTGCACCTGCAATTGCCTAAATTGGCCATGAGTAAGAATTAATTACTGGTAAGTATCATTTTGCAACTTTTCGATGATGCCAAAAGGGGGAAGATGTGCTACAGTGTTGTGCTGCAGAATATTGTTCAAAATTTTAATAAAAACTTTGAAGTGATATTTATAACCTAATGAACCTGGTTCTTGATGATTAATGCTCACAAAAATACAAAGTCTTGGATGTGTATACAGGATAAATGCACAGAGTTTGTCATCATCAAAAATGGGGAATTTGTTGGCCCAAGTCACTGAATGGGTTTTGAAGATTGACAAAAGGCATCCAGTCGAACCAAGTCCATCATAGCATACACTTCTGAATGAAGCAGCTGGATCACAAATCGTACAAGTCTAGGAGATATCAGTGATTGCTAAGTATCAAAGAACTAAGAGAATGTCTCCTAATACGAAAAGGTTGCAAATTGATAAGAGAATATAGAAGTTGCTTTCAGCTAGGACAAAAATAGAGAAAGGAAGTTGAGTCACAATCAAACTCGTCTACCAAGGAAGAGTTGGATCAGAATTGTATCATTGACTCAACAAACGGACTCTTTAAATAATCAATGTACTACTGCTGAAAAAGGTGACGCACAAGTGCTAAAGTGAATCAAGTTCTGAAGCAAAAGTTCCAGAGGTTTTGCAAGCAGAATTGTTGTGCGATACAAAGGCTACAGTTCAACTAGAAGGAACAGTTTCATTGTTTGTATATTGAGTCTAGTTGATTGTAGTAGGAGTTTAAATATTGTATCTTATCAGCTTTCATAGAAGCAATTGTAATAGGTACAAATTGATCAAGTTAGAGTTAGCTTGAATTCTGTAGAAATTAGCTAGAGGCTAGTTGATACAAAGAGGATTAGAGTTAGTCCTAGGATTACAAAAGAGTTTATTTTGTAAGTCCGTTTTGGCTCGGTGTTTAGTGAAGAGTTTGAGCAAACCCTACTGAGTAGTAGGTTGTGGTTTTTTCACCTTTTGAGCCAGGTGTTTTCCACGTAAAAATCCATGTGTCTTTACTATTACTGCTTAATTATTCCGCAAAGTGTAGTAAGTAGTAGACTAAGAAGAACCAGGTTCTTCTTATTAGACAGCACTCGAAAATTGGGTATTGCACAATTAACTTATAATATTGTGTAGTATTGAAGTCTAAAACAACACCTCAAGACAGTGTCAAAGCTGGCGTGGGGTGAGACATATGCTAGGAGATGGTAAGAGGTCATGGCTTCCGGCGAAGGAGGTGGCCGGAGAAGATGAACAGAGTTCATTGGAAAGGGAGGAGGTGGAAGGTTCTAGAGAGAACCTAGAGAGAATCTGAGAGAATGAGAGACAGGGGAAATGAGAAGGGGGGGGGGGGGGGGGGGGTTTGGGNGTTTCAATCTGGGTCGTTGGTTTGAATTAATCAACGACTCAGATTGAAATGGGGGATTGGGTCGGGTAGTTTAGGAATTGGGCTTAGGTTATTAGGCTAATTTATTTGGGTTGGGGTCTGGGTAGATTAGGTTGAAATTGAAATTAAAAGTGGCTACTTGTTAAATACCCATTTAAAAATAGATAAATAATTAATAAAAATAGCCAATAATTATATAAAATAAAATTAAGGCTAAATAGGTGAAATTAAGGTGATTACCTAGCATAAAAATATAAAATGACTGATTATTGGATTAAAATAGCATAAAAACAATAATGCCCATTTGGTTAATTTGTGAAATAATAAAATCCTGGTAGGATAAAAAATGATATATTAAGCTGAGAAATATTTTGAAATTTATAATTAATTATCGGCTATAAAAGTACTGGATAAATTAAGAAAAATAATTGATAAAAACATGGGAAAATTATGGAAAATGCCCATTGTTATGAAAACTGATTTTGAAGGTATATATGCAAGTTTAAAAATAATTTGAGGGGAAAATTGGGCATCAACATGGAGTTGGGCGGCAAATTATGGTACCGTATCATCGCCCCCTTCGATAAAGTTTCTTCGAACATCTTCAGCAGAACAGACTCAATCTCATCATCCTCTAAATTGTTCCCCTTTATTGCGCATGTGTAAGAAGTGACATGCTCATTGGGGTCGGTGGTTCCATTATACTTGGGAATTTTTGGCATGCAAAATTTCTTTGGGATGGGCTTAGGAGCCGCACTTGGAGGGAAAGGCTTTTACATGAACTTCTTCGAATCCAAACCTTTCAGAATCCCTAGTGCCCTCGGAATCCGATCAACTCGGAAGTTATACGTTTTACGTTTTTGTCATTTTCTTCAATCTTCTTCTCCCCTTATTCAATTCGCCTTGTGAGCTGCTCTAGCATTTTCATAATAGCAAGGCCAGTCCCCGATTCATTCACGTTTGACCTATCTGGTATTGGTTCAACCCTGTGAACAACTTCCAGTGACGGCTCGGGTTCAGCCCTACTCGGTGTGTGGTTCTGATTTTGGAACTGCGCTATGGAATCTTGTGGAGCCTGCAACATTTCAAATATTAACCAAAGGCTGACTCTAGCATCTTCGCCGCCCTGCGTATTCTGACCGGCTGATCGAACGTCTCTGCGGACGCTATTTTCGGGGTTGACGCCCAGATTCGCATTCAGGGCAATATGGGAACTAACGTCTATGGGGTCTGGAGCCGGTACTCCCTCGGGGTCGTCTTGAGGTACTACGATCCTTGGGGCGGCTATGTTGTCGTTCTCCTCATGAAAACCAAGGCCATTGTCGGCATCTGTGGGTACCTTTTGAGAGTTCGACATGCTGATCCTGAAATCAAAAACACTTACGAGAACAAGCGTAAAGCAGTGTGTGTTATAAGAATTAGTACCACGCAATCACTATTATCCGTAGCCCCACGGTGGGCGTTGTATACTGTCAATATCGAGGACCCCGATATCGAAGCTTCTATGGCATTCCGAGCCCGAGCTCGAGGAGCTTGAAGTAGAATCTGAATTTCGACCTCGATAAGGCGTACCTCGAGATAATACATTGAAGGTCCATCACGACCTATCTCTAAGCTGAGTAAAATCGATGACCATCATGGAAAGGCGGGAAATTCCCAAGGACATGTGGTTAGAGCTTATGAGGTCTGCAAGAGATAGTACAAGTCCGTACTAGGCCGTTATACAGCTGTACCAATAGCATTTCTTTGTCATAATTAGACATGTACTATGTTGGGATTCTCCCCTCCTGTATAAAGGGGACCTCAATCATTCTTGTAGGATACAACATTCACTGCTCTTATCGTTTAACGTGCTCAACATTATTATTCATTTATTGTTCTTCATTTACTGCTATCATCTTACCTCGAGGTCCCCGATTCCATTGAACTCGAGGACCAGTTATGTGACTACATTAGTTTGATTATCATACCTCTTCTTACTTACACTCATTATTTCTTGACTATTAACTAACATTAGAATAAATCACATATTTTTAGAACCACAAATCAAATATACTCCCTCCGTTCCAATTTATGTGAACCTATTTCCTTTTTGGTCCGTTCCAAAAAGAATGACGCCTTTCTAAATTTGGAAACAATTTAGCTTAAACTTACAATTCTACCCTCAATGAGAAGCTTTTACAGCCACACAAATACTCTGGGACCCTTTTAGTCTTGTTTAGGACCACAAATTTCAAAAGTCTTTATTTTTTCTTAAACTCTGTGCCCAGTCAAAGAGGTTGACATACATTGGAACGGAGGGAGTAATTGTTAACACCATTTTCAAGGTAAAAAGTTTGGCGCCTACCGTGGGGCTAAAAATAATAGTGATTGTTTTGGTGCTAGTTTTTTGATAACACAAGTTATTTTTCACATTTTTTCTTGCCCAAGACTCTTTGATTTCAGGTAAAAAAATATATCTAACTCAACAAACGCACATGGAAACAACGGTCTTGAGTTCCATGGAGAGAACAGTGCAACAGCCTCAGTCATCGGTATACCACCGTAAAACCCTGGGGTAGCACCAGCACCAGTCCCCGTCGATGTAGGCTCACACAATGCTTTGCATGTCGATATGGACATTGATAGTGACTGAAGTGTGCGTGGAGAGACAAACACGACGCGCAAGGAACACAATCTCGAGAAGAAAGAGAAGTTAGTTTTCAAGTAATCTTTGAAATGTTACAAGCACAACAAGTGGCTATCGCTCAGCCACAGAGTCAACAAAAGACCCCGAGCACAGCAGGACCGGAAGCAGCTCCTCAAGTTGAGCCAGCGCCAGAAAGATCAAGCAATAATGGGTCAGGAACAGACCCCACTATTATGAAAATACTCGAGGACCTCACCAAAAGGATCGAGTCAGGAGAAAAGAAGATAGAAGCCAACGACAAAAAAATGGAAACCTATAACTCGAGGGTCGATCAGATCCCGGGCGCACCTTTGATTTTGAAGGGAGTAGATTCGATGAAGTTCATGCAGAAACCATTTCCATCAAGTGCGGCTCCGAAGCCCATTCCGAAGAAGTTTAGGATGCCCGATATCCCAAAGTACAACGGGACCACATATCCCAATGAGCATATTACCACATATACTTGTGGTATAAAGGGAAATGATTTAAAGGATGATGAGATCGAGTCCGTTTTATTGAAGAAATTTGGAGAAACACTGTCCAAGGGGGCCATGATGTGGTATCATAACCTCCCCCCGAACTAAATAGATTCATTCGCCATGTTAGCAGACTCTTTTGTGAAGGAACATGCTGGTGCCATTAAGGTCGCTACAAGGAAGTCTGATGTCTTCAAAATTAAACAAAGAGAGAATGAGATGCTAAGGGAGTTCGTATCCCGCTTTCAGATGGAGCGAATGGAATTACCATCGGTCTCCGATGCCGGGGCAGTGCAAGCCTTCACTCAGGGCTTGAATGAACATAGCTCTATAGCTTCGAAGCAGCTGAAGCAAAATTTGATCGAGTATCCCGTCGTAACTTGGGCGGATTTGCACAACAGGTATCAATCAAAAATCAGGGCCGAGGACGACCAATTGGGAGCCCCTCAGGCTCAGTATATCTAAGCAGGCTCTTAGCAAAAGAATCAGGGAATGCTGAAAGGGAGACGAGACCGAACAAGGAAAGGTACCAACCATATGTCGAAGACCGAAGAAACACTTTGAGGCGTAATATACCTCGAAATGATCAAAGGGTGGATCGAGGTCAAGGTTCCCGGGGACTCATGAGCAAAACCGGGTTCGACAGGCACTCGGGACTACTGGAGGCACCATGATTGTTAGAGTACAACTTCAACATCGATGCCTCAAACATTGTATCAGCCAAAGGTAAGATCAAAGATTCCAGGTGGCCAAAACCCATATAGTCAGATCCTTCCCAAAGGAACCCCAACTTAATGTGCGAATATCATGGCACTCACGGTCATAGGACCGAGGATTGTAGACAGCTTCGAGAAGAGGTAGCCCGACTGATCAATGAAGGGCACCTTCGAGAGTTCCTCAACGACCGAGCCAAGAATCACTTTCGAGAAAGAGAGGTGAACAGGAAGAACGAACCAGAGGAGCCCCAGCACATCATTCACATGATAATTAGAGGAGTCGACGTCCCGCAGGGACCCATTTTCAAACGAACGAAAGTATCCATCACAAAGGAAAAGCGAACTCGGAGCTACATACCCGAGGGTGATCTTACATTCTGCAAGGAATACATCGAGGCCTTATCTCAGCCTCAAATGCACTGGTAATTTCTTTCCTTTTAAATAAAGTTCAAATTAAACGTGTGCGCGTGGATCCAGGTAGCTCGGCCAACATAATCAGGTGGAGGGTTGTGGAGTAGCTCGGGCTGCTCGACCAAATCATCCCCGCCTCTCGAGTCCTAAATGGATTAAACATGGTGAGTGAGACAACGAAGGGGGAAATCATCCTCCCAGTCAACGTGGCTGGTACAATTCAAGATACCAAGTTTCATGTCATCGAAGGTGACATGAGGTACAATGCCCTACTTGGAAGGCTGTGGATACATAGCATGAGGGCAGTGTCGTCAACTCTACATCAAATGATGAAGTTTCCAACACAGGACGACGTACAAATAGTGTATGGGGAGCAGCATGGAGCTAAGGAGATGTTCGCGGTGCATGACTTGGCACCAGCATCGACACCTTCCACCTCGGAGAAGTCAAAAGACAAGCAAATAGCCAAATAGAAACCACAGTCTATACCCTCGGTTGAACCCGAGGGACAGGTGACTGATGAGCAAGTAGTCAAGGACGATGAAGAACACTTCCTCACCCCTCGAGCCTTCGTGGCCCCCGAGGAGTCAAACACAACAAAATCGACAGTCGAAGAGCTCGAACAAGTCGTATTGATCGAACATCTTCCAGATCGAAAGGTATACTTGGGAACATGATTAACCCCCGAACTCATGAAAAAAGTCATTCAATTTCTTATTGATAACAATGATTGCTTCGCTTGGTCCCATTTAGACATGACAGGGATCCCGCCGGAGATAACCACCCATCGACTAAGTGTCGACCCCCGGTTCAAACCGGTGAAGCAAAAAAGGAGACCTCAGTCCGAGGTAAAGCATGCGTTCATCAAAGATGAGGTAACAAAATTTCTCAAAATAGGATCCATTAGGGAGGTAAAATACCCCGAATGGCTAGCTAACATAGTGGTAGTCCCTAAAAAGGGGAATAAGTTGAGAATGTGTGTAGATTATAAAGATTGAATAAAGCATTCCCTAAATATTTATTCCCATTTCCCAACATCGATCGTTTGATCGATGCTACGGCCAGCCACGAGATCCTTACCTTTCTCGACGCCTACTCCGGGTATACTCAAATTCAAATGAACCCGGAGGACCAGGAAAAGACTTTGTTAATCACGAAGTATGGTACATATTGTTAAAACTAATGCCCTTCGGGCTAAAAATGCGGGAGCTACATATCAACGACTAGTTAATAAGATGTTCGAACATCAAATAGGCAAGTCTATGGAAGTTTACATTGATGACATGCTAGTTAAGTCCCTGCGCGCAGAGGACCATTTGACTCATTTGCAGGAGACGTTCAACATCCTAAGGAGGTACAACATGAAGCTCAACCCCGATAAATGCGCTTTCGGAGTTGGATCGGGCAAACTTTTGGGCTTCATGGTGTCGAACAGGGGGATCGATATCAACCCCGACAAAATCAAGGACATCGAGGAGATCACCGTGGTAAACAATGTGAAAGCAGTACAACGGCTAACCGAGCTGATAGAAGCCTTAGGATGATTCATCTCGAGGTCATCCGATCGGAGTCATCACTTTTTCTCCCTACTCAAGAAGAAAAACAACTTCGAGTGGACTCCGGAATGCCAACATGCCATAGAAGAATTAAAGCGGTATCTCTCGATCCCACCTTTACTCCATACCCTGAAGGAGGACGAAACACTATACTTATATTTGGCCATGTCTGAGGTAGCGGTAAGTGGTGTGTTAGTTCGAGAAGAACAAGGTACGCAATTCCCTGTCTATTACATAAGTCGGACCCTAGGTCCTAGGAGATGCTGAAACTAGGTATCCGCACTTAGAAAAGCTAGCTCTTGCATTAATAAGTGCATCTAGGAAATTTAAACCTTATTTCTAATGCTATCGTATATATGTATTAACAACATATCCTCTTCGAAACATCTTGCATAAGCCCGAATTGTCGGGCCGATTGGCCAAATGATCCATCGACTCGGAAGGTACGATATCGAGTATCAACCCCGAACGACTATCAAGTCTCCAATTTTGGCAGACTTCATAACCGATTTTATGCCTAACCCCGTGCCCGAAGTAGAGAAAGAACACTGTTAAAAACGGGCACATCATCGGGGGTATGGACCCTTTTCACTTACGGTGCCTCGAATGTGAAAGGGTCTGGGCTCGGCATAGTTCTAAAGCTGCCTACGGGAAGCATAATTAGACAATCTATAAAAACTTCGAAGTTGCCTAACAATGAGGTCGAGTATGAGGCCATGATTGCAGGTCTCGAACTGGACAAAGGCCTAGGAGCAGAGATCATCGAAGCAAAATGTGACTCTCTTCTGGTTGTAAACCAAGTAAATGGGAGCTTCGAGGTTCGAGAAGATAGTATGCTTAGACAAGCTTCAAGTGTCATTGCACCGCTTCAAAGTGTGGACCCTGGTTCACATACCTCGAGAACAGAATAGCGAGGCTGATGCACTCGCAAACTTGGGTTCGTCTGTCGAAGAAGATGACATACTCACGGGGACTGTCGTGCAACTATCCAAATCTGTGATCGAAGAAAGCCATGTCGAAATCAAATCATCGAGTCTAACATGGGATTGGAGGAACAAGTACATCGACTACTTGGGACATGGGAAGCTCCCCGCGGAACCAAAAGAATCGAGGGCCTTTCGAGCCAAAGCATCCCGATTTTCACTCGACGAGAATGGAACACTATATAGAAGGACCTTCGACGGACCACTAGAAGTATGCTAGGGACCAGGGGACACCGACTATGTGCTACGAGAAATCCACGAAGGCACTTGTGGAAACCACTTTGTTGCCGATTCTTTAGTTTGAAAGGTAATCAGGGCAGGTTACTATTCAGATAGTACGGAAAAGGATACCAAGGAATTCATTCGAAGATGTGAAAAATGACAAAGATTTGCACCGATGATTCACCAACCCGGTGAACAACTACACTCAGTCCTATCCCCACGACCATTCATGAAATGGGGGATTGACATCGTCGGCCCCCTACCAACGGCGCCAGGTAAAGCTAAATTTATCTTATTTATGACTGACTACTTCTCGAAATGGATAGAAGCGCAGGCCTTCGAGAAGATAAGAAAAAACAGAAGTCATTCACTTCATATGGGACCACATCATATGCCGATTCGGGATCCCCTCCGAGATTACATGCGATAATGGGAACGATAATGAGAATCAGTTCATCGGCAGCAAGGTGAAGAAATTCCTCGAGAATCATAAACTCAAAAGGATCCTGTCGACGCCTTACCACCCAAGTGCTAATGGTCAAGCCGAGCCCACAAAAAAAACCATCATTCAAAACTTAAAGAAAAGGTTAGAGAATGCGAATGGAAAATGGAGAGAAGTGTTGGCCAAAGTACTATGAGCATCAAACAACTTTGAAATCGAGCACATGGGAGATGATACGCTCAAATTACACCTTAAAATAGTGTAAGCGATCGATGGCAAATATAGTAACCCAACTAGGTTGGGGTCGAATCCCACAGAGAACAATATATAGGCGATTAGGAATGTAAAAGAATTATCACTTATCGCGCAATGCCAAACACTTAGATTTTTGGTTGAGAAAGTATTTATAACTAAATGCAAAAATGTAAAATAACCTAGAAATCAAGTAAAATGATCAATGGCTACAAGGATGAATGCATCGGGAATTACACTCAAGTAACGATCCAATGTATTTCACGATTTTACAAATATGAGCGAGTTTATATTAATTAGCCACGAATAATAATTCTTAATTAGCTTCTTCCGAAGACTAATAAGACTTCCTAATTGAATTATTCCTAACCCAATTAAGAGATTAAGCACACCCGGGTATGGCTACAAGTAGTTCAATCCTATTCCTAGGTAGAATCTATAAAATAAGGGTTAAAACCTCAAGTTCTTGTAGTTAATCTTTCCCAACCCCAAATTATCTTTTCCAAAATTAATTCGGAGTTAATGGGCGAGTCCTAGGGTTAGCTAATCCCTTTGGAAACATTAAAGAACAATAATAATTAAAGAAACACTAACTCACTTCATAAATAAATAAAAAAAATTCAATACATAAGCACAACAAGGTATTTAATCAACACTTTAAACATGAATATTTCCATAAGCAAGATTTAGTGTTGGAAATAAATACTACACACTTAAATATTAAATACAAAGCAAGAAAATGAAGAAATAAACATAAATGGGTAAGAAATCCTTAACCACAAGCTTGAAATCTTCAAAACCCAAGTGTGTGTGCAAACCCTTCCTTCAAAACTTGTTCTACTCTTGTGTCTCTACTGAAATTAAGCCAAAAGATGTCCAAAAATCTGAAAATATCTGCTAGGTCGAGTATATAAATGGTTTGGGGATAAAAACGTGAAAGTTCAAAACTGCCCAGTTTTCGCCCAGATATAATGCATCGCGATCGCGTTACTCTGATTGCGATCGAGAAAAATACAAACTTAAGTCACTGCAATCGCAGACAATTGTTTGCGTTCGCGTAGAGCATTCCAGGCTGGTGACCAATTTCTTCATCGCGATCGCGTAAACAGTATTGCAATCGCGATTCACATTTTCACATACTTACGCGCTCGCAGTCCAATCTTTGCGATCGCGAAGAGTTCCTGACAGCAGTCATTTTTCATCATTTTGGCACATTTTGACTTGATTTCTTCCATTTCTTCTCCAAATCACATGACACCTGAAAATTGTCAATAAACCTCAGAGATTGTCCTAGTTTCCTACAAAAAATATGCAAAAGTTCAAATATTAAGAGGAGATAAGTTGGTAAAATACCAAATTATCAAACCCCCAAACTTAAACTATTGCTTGTCCTCAAGCAATTCAAAAACTAAGAACATCCTTCAATAAAATCATCACTTAAGCTCAATGGCAAACCAAATATCATTTCAAGTCAAAAAGGGCCACTTTAAGCACAATCTAGTGACTTCGGTTAGTACCAACAATTAATCTAAGGCATATGAATCACCAACTTTTCACACATTTTATTTCAATTCAAGTGCTCAAACACTATATTAATCAAATTAGAAACCAAGTCATGACACTAAAGATTCAAAATTTGCCTCTCTATCACATTTGTTTTCCCTCGCTCATTCCTCCCAATTGAAAATGGGATTAAATTCACAACTCGAGTCTCATGTGACCTCACACTTTAAGAGAGAATCCCAAACTCATAAATTTCAATTCAAAACATAAATGGATGTCAAATGTAAAGGCTCAACTCTCTCTCTCTCTCATAAAGATATTCAAATGCACACAAGTAGTGCCATAGGCTTGCCCTTCATGTATTTCTCCACTAATGTAGACATAATTGGTTCAAAATCAATTAGGACTTAAAGGTTTGTAGGTTAGGCTTTTGGTTAAGGTATGATACAATTTGGTAAGAGTGACTCAAAACCTCCCTAAGCACTATATTTTTTTCAACAATCAAAGTCAACTTCCTTCAAGAATTTTTCCACCCTTTCTTCTCTCTTTTTTATATCACCTAGTCTTCCATTTATTCATACTTTCTTATTATTATTATTTTTTCATTTCATTTTTTTTATAACACTTTTCACTTTTTGAGAAGCCTCCATATCACAAATTTTCCAACCTCCACCCCCAAACTTAGGCTTTTAGCCTATATTCATACTTTAAATTACATAGGGAGGTATGGTGCCACAAGAGTAGCTTGTAACATGGTTGCCAAAGAAAAATTTAAAAAGCTCAAAAGGGTTGACCAGGGAAAATATGTACGGGTAGGAACTTTAGGCACAATAATGATTCAAGGAAGGCCTAATATTATTTTCAAACCAAGTTAGTCTAGGATTTCGCCTTGAAGCACATTCCGGGCAAGTTCTAGACTACAAATGATGCAAAAGAATTTCACAATTAAAGCTCACCACACATGGCACATGAGAACTCAAGTGAAATACAAATCCAAAATCCAATTGAAACCAATGAATCTCAAGTAAGTCACAAAAATGTAGCCTAAGAAGCTATTTAGTGAATCAAAGAGCCAAAATTAGAATCTAAAAGTCACAACAAGGAATCTTACTTTAATCATTCATTTTCATCATATTTATTTATTTATTTTAATTTTTTTTAGGATCAAAAACTTCATATGCCAAATTTTAAATTATATTGGTACCAAACAAGTCACACGTTGGCTTATGCGCACAAGATTACACCCCAAAAACCAATTTATTCACAACTAGCTACTAAACTAACTACTAAAAAAAATTAATTTCTAAAAAAAAAACTAAACAAGACTAATCCCTTAAGAAAGTTGTCACGCCATCCATCATAAGAAAAAGTCACCCGGTTCAACACAAATAAACTCCTTGGAAAAGAACCGCGGTAGAAAGAAAAACCAAGGAGTTACCTTATTGCTACTATACTATATAAAAAAAATAAAGACCACAAATTTAAACACAAAATAAAAAAAGAACAAAAAAAATAGAAACTACCAAGGAATTACTAATAAACGAACAATGTCTACCAATCTACTCAAGTTCACAACCAACGACAAAAAACAAAAACTTCATGTTCCACAAAACAAAAACTACATGTTCCACACCTATTCATCATGTAGGAGCCACCCCCAACCGAAAGTATCGCATTGTCCCCAATGCAACTATACAAAACAAGCCACCATGAAAGAGGTTCTCCTTGAATGGCAGCACTCGTCACTGGAGGTACTGGGGGCTGCAAGCTCAAAGTCATCATCCTCAGCCTCGTCCGGTCCATAGAACATCCTCAAAGTGCTCATGATCTTTGTGAGGAACTTGCTTTTCTTCTTTTCATATTCCCTTTGCTTCCGCTGCCTCCTTTCAATCTTCCACAGCTTGGCTTTGATGTCCTGTTGCTCCTTAGAAAGGTTGGATAAAGTCGGAACCTGTCCTTGGCCAGCTGGACCTGTAGATGTGCCCTCTCCGGATGGTCCCGAAGAAAGACCAGCTACAAGCTGGCGTACCTGCGTATCCATGACATAAACCTGCCTAGAGATGTACCTGAGAGTAAGAGGTGCCTGCTCAAGTGGTGTGATAGATGTGCAAGTCCCAGTGGCATCTGCAGGAGCCTCAGGTGTCTTAGTGATGGTGTCAGTGAACTGGTCAAAGGTGGGAGATGCTACGTCAATCTTCCTTTTCTTCTGTGCATTTCTTGTTCCCTTTATCAGTAGTGGGTAGATGAGCTTCTCCGGGTTCTTTTCCTTTTCTGTAGGCTTTGGCACCACCCTTGCATCATAGAATAATTTGGTGATCAGGGATGGGAAGAATAAGCTCTTGGTCTGTTCTTGTATAACCTCTGCTATCTCATCGGCAATGAGCTGCCCTACGTTCACCGGTATGCCCTCCATGATAGCACATATCACTCTTGCCTTCTCAAGTGTCACCTCTGTCTCATTTTTTGAAGGCATGATGCGAGCACAGATAATGGAGAGCCAAGTCTTGGCCTCCGCAGTGAATTCTGAACACTCGATCCTGAAGTGATTCTTTATCCAGTTTGGCACCTGTCCACCTAGAGATGAACCACTGGGTACCCAACTCCTGAGCTCGATCCCTGTACACCTGATTGTTAGCATTGGTGAGATTGTAGTGCGCATTGATCAACTCTGGACTAAAACGGACTTCTTTGCCTCTGACAGTAGCCACCAACTCATTATCGAAGTTCGTCTCTACAACATTCGCATAAAAATCTCTAACTACTTCATAGTTAGCTGGCCTAGGATCTTCTGCAAAGCACACCCATCCACTTGTTATTAATCTCCCATGGAACTCGAGCCATCGGCTTTCAAGGTCGGTCAGGAGGATGACTCTTTCCCTAACCATGCTTTTGGATAGTTTCTTGTCATAGCGTTGAGAGCATCTTAGGTATGAGAATGTGTCAGCATCAAAATATTCCTCTACGGCAGCTTGTGTGACGGGTACTTAAACATTTTCACTTGGTATCGAGTCCATTTTAGAGCTCAAAGTGCCTACAAAAAGAATATACATGTCAAATAACCATATGGGCACTTAAAGCATTGCATTTAGAGGTATTTAGGCCAAAGAAACAATTTAAAAGCATTTGGATCAAAATTTGCGAGCATACTGTTTTGCTGCCTAGCACCCAATGAATCGCGATCACAGAGACTGTCACGCGATCGTGAAGAGTAAGAGGCAGTGAAGCCACGCGATCGCGGATCAGTTCATGCGATCGCGAAGAACAAAAAAATTCTTCCCAGTTGCTAAAGCTACGCGATCGCGGAAGGTTCTACGCTATCGTGATGGGTAACAAAAATTCTCAACAAATTTAGACCTACGCGATCGCAAAATTGGGCATCGCGATCGCGAGGGTCATCTTCCTCGCCCAGTACCAGTTTACTTGGGCATTTCATCGAACAGGTGGTGTGTTTCATTTTGTTCAGCACTTTCATACCACCATATCATGAATATCTACCCCAGATTTACACAGATCTTTACTCTTACACTCAACCAAACTCTCACAGCAAGCAAGCATGCAAAGAAATCAACAATATCCTTTGACAAAGTAAACACAATTTCAAGCCCTAAAATTCAAAAATAGGGTTGCCCATCCCCTACTTTACCATAATTATTAAAAACAAAACTGAGCATTAAGGTGGGAATTGACATACCTGGAGGATAATGAAGGAATGATGCGATGGAAATTGAAGCACATATGAATGGGGATTGTTTCAGGGAGCAGGGGGAGCAGGGGATTTTTGTTCTGTGTTTGAGCGAAAATGGGCATTTTCAACTCCTTCCAGTATTTTGAACAAAGAAAACTTACCTGTGCATTGCGGTCACGAACAGAAGACTGCGATCGCAGAGAGTAATTTCACTACAGGGTCACGATCGCATCCCTTTTTCAGCGATCGCGTAGGGTCATAGAATTATGACTCTCCACGACCGCGAGCCTTTTCCTGCGATCGCTATTCTTTGCAATTTTCTGCAGCTACTGGTTTGTGTCTGCCCGGTCACCCCGACCTGCTCAAATCAACTACAAAATTTTTTAAACTCGACAAATTGGTTAGAAAAAATATAATAAGCTATTCTAAAAAAGAAAATTTCAAAAACGACCAAATTTTTTGAAAACGATGGGTTGCCTCCCACCAAGCGCCGCATTTAACATCGTGGCACGACGCAAGTCAACTTTACCACTTTTCTCGCCACTTGAACGATATGAACCGAGCACCTAGCTTGGAATCAAGCTTGTGACCACGAGCAATGGGGGTGGTAAGTAGATGATCAAGCCAAGCGTTAAATTCTTCATTTTGCACTTCTTGGCTCTCCTGTGAGGAATGTCATTTACTTTCTTGTTCCCTCAAATTGTAAAATGTATGGTATGGCTTTGTCTTCCTCGCAATCCTCCATTGATTTGGGTAGTTCAACTTCCATATCCCCACACAATTCCAATGTTGAAAAATGCTTGGAATGTGACTTCAAACCTCCAACTTGCAATTTTTTTCGGATTTTTACATCCTCTTTTTCCCCCGGACTAGAGTCAATTTCAACAATATTTTTAATCACCGTGGTTGACTCTAATTCCATATTTTTATTGGCATCACAAACACTCATGGGGTCGGTTGGCGGATGTTCAAGTCTTGATTCCTCAAAGTAAAGCTCACTTTCTTCCTCGGAATTGGACTCTTCTTGGCTTCCCTCCTCACTTTCAAATTGAGAGGCATAATGAGCCTCCATTAATGATTTCATTTGATTCTCCAACGTGCGGATATGCTCGTCATTTTGAGTCACTTCATGTTTCAAGTCCTCGAGTGCAAAGTTGTGCTTTTCCTCATTTTCAAGAATGGCCTCCAACATGAGCATCATCCTCTCATTTTGAGCATTTGAGAGGTCTTCTTGGTTTTGATCAAGTGCCAAGGAAGAATTTTCAACTTCAACCTCCAAGGAAGGTTCTTGGCTATCACTCACCTCCAAGTCTTTTTGAACCCTTAAGGCTTCAATCATTTCATCCATTTGTGAGTGCAACCTTTCAAGTGCCAATTCATTTTGGAGGTTATTCTCCAAAAGCTCCCCCAAGGCATTTTTCTCTTTGCTTCCTTCTTCAAGTAAACACTCCAACATGAGCTTGAACTCTCCACTTTGACCATGCTCCATTTCTTCCACTTCCTCATCCCGAAAGATTTCATCACAAAAAGTAGAATCATCATAGAGTGGGATCGGGGAAGGGACAGACAAATATACACAATCATACCAATGACAATTTTGGCAACCACACCTATCACAAATACTCCACTCATGGGTTTGAGATTGTGCGCACAATCCACCCCCGGGAGAATTTAAATAATTTTGCCACGAGTGTGGTCCTCAACAATAAGGACAAGGGTCATCAAATTATGAAAACCTACCATCCGACCAATTTTCATTATATGCTGCCATTTTTATTTTCAAAAATTAAGAAAATAAACAAGAAACAAACAAGAAAAATTGACCAAGGTAAGAAAATTAATTACACACGTATTCACAAGTTTGGACCAAAGCACTTATGTTTATTTCTCGAACAACCTAAATTACGCCAAATTGTTCCCCGACAACGGCGCAAAAATTTGATACGCTCAAATTACACCTAAAAATAGTGTAAGCGATCGATGTCAAATATAGTAACCCAACTAGGTTGGGGTCGAATCCCATAGAGAATAATATATAGGCGATTAGGAATGTAAAAGAATTATCACTTATCGCGCAATGCCAAACACTTAGATTTTTGGTTGAGAAAGTATTTATAACTAAATGAAAAAATGTAAACTAACCTAGAAAGCAAGTAAAATGACCAATGGCTACAAGGATGAATGCATCGGGAATTACACTCAAGTAACGATCCAATGTATTTCACGATTTTACAAATATGAGCGAGTTTATACTAATTAGCCACGGATAATAATTCTTGTTAGCCTAGAGATGAACCACTGGGTACCCAACTCCTGAGCTCGATCCCTGTACACCTGATTGTTAGCATTGGTGAGATTGTAGTGCGCATTGATCAACTCTGGACTAAAACGGACTTCCTAATTGAATTATTCCTAACCCAATTAAGAGATTAAGAACACCCGGGTATGGCTACAAGTAGTTCAATCCTATTCCTAGGTAGAATCTATTAAATGAGGGTTAAAACCTCAAGTTCTTGTTAATTAATCTTTCCCAACCCCAAATTATCTTTTCCAAAATTAATTCGGAGTTAATGGGCGAGTCCTAGGGTTAGCTAATCCTTTTGGAAACATTAAAGAACAAGAATAATTAAAAAACACTAACTCACTTCATAAATAAATAAAAATCATTCAATACATAAACACAACAAGGTATTTAATCCACACTTTAAACATGAATATTCCCATAAACCATATTCAAGTGTTGGAAAAATACTACACACTTAGATATNACAAAGCAAGGAAATGAAGAAATAAACATAAATGGGTAAGAAATTCTTAACCACAAGCTTGAAATCTTCAAAACCCAAGTGTGTGTGCAAACCCTAGCTTCAAAACTTGTTCTACTCTTGTGTCTCTACTGAAAATAAGCCAAAAGATGTACAAAGATCTGAAAATATCTACTAGGTCGAGTATATAAATGGTTTGGGGATAAAAACGTGAAAGGTCAAAACTGCCCAGTTTTCGCCCAGATTTAATGCATCGCGATCGCGTTACTCTTACTGCGATCGCGAAAACTACAAACGTAAGTCACTGCGATCGCAGACAATTGTTTGCGTTCGTGTAGAGCATTCCAGGCTGGTGACCAATTTCTTCACCGCGATCGCGTAAATAGTATTGCAATCGCGATTCACATTTTCACATACTTACGCGATCGCAGCCCAATTTTTGCAATCGCGGAGAGTTCTTGACAGCATTCATTTTTCATCATTTTGGCACATTTTGACTTGATTTCTTCCATTTCTTCTCCAAATCACATGACACCTGAAAATTGCCAATAAACCTCAGAAATTGTCCTAGTTTCCTACCAAAATTAATTTCTTCTCCAAATCTTCTGACACCTGAAAATTGCCAATAAACCTCAGAAATTGTCCTAGTTTCCTACCAAAATTATGCAAAAGTTTAAATATTAAGAGCAGATAAGTTGGTAAATTACCAACTTATCAGGAGACCCCGTTCTCTTTGGTAAATGGGTATGAGGCATTGATACCAGTTGAGTTTGGAGAACCAAGTGCTAGATTTCAGCACGCCACCGAGGACTCAAACAACGAGGCCATGAAAACCTCCCTCGAGCTACTAGATGAAAAGCGCGAGGTCGCATTAGTTCGAATGGCCGCTCAAAAGCAAAGGGTCGAACGGTGCTACAACAGAAGAACAAACCTCCGATACTTTGAAGTCGGGGACTTAGTTCTAAGGAAAGTCACCCTCAACACTCGAAACCCAAATGAAGGGAAACTAGGCCCTAGTTGGGAAGGACCGTACCGCGTCCTCGGAGTAGTAGGCAAAGGATCCTACAAACTTAGCACCATGGAAGGCGAGAAACTACCAAGCAATTGGAACATATCCATGCTCAAACGCTATTATTTCTAAGGTATAACCTTCTCCCTTTTCATTTATGTTTCATACTAACCTTTTGCAGGTGTTCGATTGAGAGGGATTGAAGCACCCTTCAACTCGAAGACCTTGGGTTTTAAAGCATGCGTTTCACTCTTTTTCCCTTAGATCGGGTTTTATCCCAAATGGTTTTTACCAGCAAGGTTTTTAACGAGGCAACACCTATATGCTACCTAAGGAAAACTCAAAAAGTATTCAAGGCTTCTTTTCAATCAACCTCGAATACTGGGGGGCATAACCCTTGGAGTATACTTCAAAAAAAAAACAAGTTATGTCAAAGAGGGCCTCGATAGGAGAATGTTGTAATGGGCCAAACGGTCAAATGAACTTTGTCCGAGTAGAATAGTCGAGCCCCCGATGGAAAAAACATGTACACATGTATCAAGAATTAACGAAAGCATTCTTATTTATTAAAATACTTTGTGCCTCAAAAAAGTTCACTATTTTTACATGAAACGGCTCAAGGGACCAAATACTCCCAAACGCTCAGGGACTGTCATCGACAATCAACTTATCGAGTCATTAAAGACTCGAGCTAATAAGACCTCGATGAGGCAATATTGAATCATAAGAACTCGATGAGGCAATATCGAATCATAAGACCTCAACGAGGAAATATCGAATCATAAGACCTCAATGAGGCAACATCGAATCGATAAAACCTCAACGAGGCATACTCAAACCTATAAGACCTTAAAAAAGGCATACCCCCGATATTAAGGCCAAGGCTATATATTCGAACTTGTAAGACCCCTAAAAAGGCATACCTTCGATATTAAGGCCGAGGTCATGTCACCCGGGGACTAAAGGCTACGGCCAATGATAAAGACTACATTCATACGAAAAGGCTACGGCCAAGATAATGCGGCTTGGAGATGTCCGACTTCCGCCATAAAACTAAAGGCCTTCAAATACTTTGAAAAACCCGGCTAATCCGGCTACCGTCGGCATAAGCAAAGGAGCTTCGATAATATCAACTCTGAATAATGTAAAGGCTTCGAAAAAATCAGCCTTCGAAAGAACCTCACGAGGTTCTCAATTATCGTCACACATCGACTTGTAATCGAGGTTCCTATCAATCGAACCGTCGAAAAGTCGGACGAATACAAAAACATGCCAAGGCATAATAAATTTTTAAAAAGTCTTCAGCTAGAATGGGGGAAAATTATAGCCATATTAGAGGTCGAATCGACCCAATATCAAAAAATCCTAAGGGTCGATACGTAAAAGCCTAAGGGCCAACCTAAAGAGCCTAAGGGACAATCTAAAGAGCCTAAGGGCCAAATTAAAAAAAAGCCTAAGGGCCGATGTATTAAAACCTATCGATATCTAAAGAACTTAAAACCCTAAACACACTGTGTTCGAGACCTCACCTAAGTTCGGACTCTAAAGTCCCGAGGTAGAGCTTCGCTCGAAGATCGGACCCTAAGCGGTCACCTATTATCGGTCGTTCCTCGAGCACAAAAACCTAAGGGTTTTATATTCTAAGTCCACCACATCGGACTGATCGTTGACAAGCATCAAAATTCAAAAGCAAAGGCAAAGGCAAAGGCAAGAGGGAAATTAACTCAAAGATAAAAGATTTCTTTATATCAAGATAATGGTACAAAAGTACATTTACAATACTCCCATAGGGAGCCATTACAAAAACCAAAAAAGACCTAGTCTATCGTCAGGGACTCAGTCTTTCCTCCCACGGGGACTTTGTCTTCATCGACCCCCTCAGGACTAGCCTCCTCGTCGGCCTCTTCCTCATCGTCTTCAGCATCGACTTCATCATCAGAAGAAAGGAGGAACTTGGCATCAATCTCGTCCGCCTTAGCCTGCTCTATCTTCTCTGAGAGATCGAAGCACTTAGCATGAATCTCCTCGAGGGTTTCCCTCCGTGATCTGCATTGGGCATAGTCGTTGCTTCTTCTATCTCGATCGGAGGCCCCTCTCAACTCCATTTAAGCATCAGTAGCATCTTTCAAATGGATGGCTACCTTCTTGTCGACCTGTACTTGTATCTGTTTGGCTTCGGCTCGGGCTTCCTCGATTTTGGCCTTCGCCTTCGTGAGATCAACCTCGATCTCACTTATCCTGCCTACCTGAATTGAATTTCTCTCTCGGGCATTGCGGAGTTGAATATCAAGGGCAGATACTTTAGCCAATGCTTCGTTTTTGGCCGCAGCAATGGCATACATATGTGCCTTCCACTCATTGCATTCGGAGTTGACTTGGGCGACCTCACCCCGAAGACGTTCGAGCATCTCTACCTGCTGCTTCTACTGAGTCATTGAAGTGTTAGCCTCCGAAGATTGGAGAGGAAGCCCATATTCTTTGAGAACAGAGGTTACCTGCTTCTCAAGCTCGCCCTCATATTCACGAGCTTGGGCCAACTCTGATCGAAGATGTATCTATTCCTTTTCCTTCTTGGCACAAAGAAGTCTGAGGGTCTTCTCCTCATTCGAAGATCTACGCAGCACGGCCTCACAGCGACATAGCTCAACCTTAAATTTGTCGAAGCCCTACGGAAAGAAAAGTTTATTTAGACAAAAAAAAAAGTATGGAGTTAGAAAGATTATAGTACTATTGAAAGCTCGCGATTGAACAAAGTCGTTGAGCTTCGTCGAAGATCGACTTTGCATCAGCTGATTCGGCCTCATCGACCCTAGTAAAGCAACCCTGGAAGGGGTCGTTCTCACTTGGGACTCCGCCTAACTCAGGCGTCTTCAGGTCCCGAGCATCCCTAATGGTGTCTTCATAGAAAGATGGAAATGATGGTGAGTGACTTACTGTCACGGCCTCGGGGAAATCACCCGAGGCGCTCTAATCGGGTAGAGGTGCTTCGATGTTTAGTCTCTTCGAAGTATTCCCTGAAGTCTGAGAAGCAGCTGGCAAGTCAGGAGACGAAGGGCCTTCGTCTTTTTTCTTATTTTGATCTCCTCCTTAGAGGCTAAGGGCTTCGGTTGCTAAGGGCTTAACTGCCTCGGAAGGTTTTTTGGTTCGATTCCCCAACGTCGAACCCTACACTTTGCCGTCATCATCGCCAGTGGATCGACGGATGAAGTCGAAGTCCTCATTGATGACTACATTCTTCTTACGTTCCCGAGCTGGCTTTGATTTTCTTTTGGAGTCCTCGTCCTTCGAGGACCTTTTTCTCTTATTATATTTATTTGGCTTTGAATCCGAAGGCTCCTCTTCCTCACCAAGAGGGGGCGGCCTCATCTCGAAAATTCACCGATGCTTGCAACTGAGGAGTTAGGGCCTATAAATAAAGGTATTTTTTTATTAAAGAAGAAGTATTGTAACATGTACCATGGTGATTCACCTCCCACTTGCCCTTCGACAAGTCCACCCACTTGCGTCTGTCGTATGTTGAGGTAGCCGCCAGTTTGCGAGCCCAGTCCTCGAGGTCGAGGACCGCATCAGGCATCCATGGGACCGCTGAAAGACAGGAAAGGGAACAATCACTCAAAGTATAGCAAAGTCAATGAAAAGAAGATGAAGCATCATATTTTACTCACGTGTGAAGTTCCACTTCTCGGGGAACGACAGGAACTCTGAGGGAATGACGTCGATAGTCCTCACTTTGATGAACCGGCTCATCCAGCCTCGATCCCTGCTCTCGTCGTTGCTAGCAAAGAAGAATTTGGTGGACCGGTGTTGGAGCTTAATTAGACCTCGGAAATGTTGAGGCTGATACAATCGAATGAGGTGGCTAAGATTGAATTCGATCCCGGCCTTTTCAACAAAAAACCTCATCATCAACACAATCCGCCAGAAGGACGGATGGATCTGGGCCAGGGTAACTTAGTACCTTTGGCAAAACTCGAGCACGAGTGGGTCGAGGGGACCTAACGTAAAAGGATATGTATAAACTGTCAGAAACCCCTTTACGTACGTCATAATATCCTCTTTACGAGAGGGTATTTGCAGAACGACCTCCTCCCCCCATCTGCACTCTCTCTTCATAGCATCGAGGTTCCTCTCCTCGATTGATCTTATATACCTTGTGGCATTTTCTCGACGACCAGGGACATCGGGAGGTTTCTCTATGGTAAAGTCCTTCTTCAAGGAAAAGTTGTTCGGAATAATCTCCTTGAGCGCCGGTGGTTTGCCACCGACCGAACGGGAAGTAGAAGTTCCTTCTTTTTGAGGAACGGATTTGGAAGTTCCTTCTTTCTGAGGAACTGATTTGGATGTTTTAGCCATGGTTTGTTTAGAATAAGAAGAAAGAGATGAAAACACCAACGCAATTTAGAGTTAATGCGACGGAAGAACTGGTAGTGAAAGGGAAGTTTACAGAGGAGAGTGGTTGCTGAAGAATGATAAAGTTCTTAATGAGGGGGGAAACGAGTATATATAAGAGAAAAATGGCAATTGTTCATTGATGTTAACGGCCGATCGCCTCTGACGAGCAATTATGACTTTTGGGGAAGAGAACCGACGGGGCACTTCGGTCACTTCAACGCTTACGTCATAGGAATGGTGTCATCATACTGGACATAGAAGAGCCAAAGAATTCAAATCATTTCTTATCATTTCATTCTAAGAAACGCGGGGACTATCTGTATACGGTCGATATCGGGGACCCCGATATCGAAGCTTCTATGGCATTCCGAGCCCGAGCTCAAGGGGCTTGAAGTAGAATTTGAAGTTCGACCTCGATAAGACGTACCTCGAGATAATACATCGAAGGTCCATCACGGCCTATCTCTAAGCTGAGTAAAATCAATGACCGTCATGGAAAAGCGGGAAATTCCCAAAGACACGTGGTTATAGACGATGAGGTCTGCAAGAGATAGTACAAGTCCGTACTAGGCCGTTATACAGATATGCCAATAGCATTCTTTGTCATAATTAGATATGTACTATGTTTGGATTCTCCCCTCCTATATAAAGGGGACCTCAATCATTCTTGTAGGATACAACGTTCACTGCAGTAAAACATTCTCTGCTCTTATCGTTTAACGTGCTCAACATTATTATTCATTTATTGTTCTTCATTTACTGCTATCATCCTACCTCGAGGTCCCCGATTCCATTGAGCTCGATGCCCAGTTATGTGACTACATTGGTTTGATTATCATACCTCTTCTTACTTTCACTCATTATTTCTTAACTATTAACTAGTATTAGAATAAATCACATATTTTAGAACCACAATTCAAATATAATTGTTAACACCATTTTCAAGGTAAACAGACGCCAAATTGTTTACCCTTAAAATCGAATAACAATTAAATTTATAAGTGGTTTTAAGGATACGTGATTTCACTTGGCACCAATTGAGAAACATGATAATTAATGCTAGAAATCGACTGTAAAATAAAGCAAACCAGTATAAAGTGCAATTTGGCCCTCAAGCTAGATCGCCCTCAAACCGACTAAGTGTATAATTGAGAAATATGAACTGAACTGAAGAACAAGAGAGCTCAAGAGAGAAAAATGTATTTTATTACTTTATTATGCGACAATTAGATGATTACAAATGATTAGAACCCCCTTTATATAATAGAGGAATTCTATTTATGGTAAAATTCTAAATACAGAAGGAAATCTCATGATTGGCTAAATAATTGTTCTTGATTTGATTCTTGCCGAGATTTTTGCCGCGATCCTTGCCCGGTCATGGATATCTCGGTTTTCTGTTAGTAGGCTTTCTTCGGTCTCGCTTGATGTCTATCCCGTTTGATCTCAATCTTGGCTGGTCTCAATCTCGATTTGTACTTCGAATCCCAAGCTTGGTACAACACCTTCATGTCTCGGTCTGATATAACACGAGTTCGATGCCCGTTTTGATCGTATACAATAAGAAAAAGAAAGACTTTATAATGTTGAAAGTGTTACCGCAAGGACTTAGTTTCGAACTCCCGTCCTTTAACATCATTAAACTTCCAGCACCCCTTCTTTACCAAAACACCCACCAACGTTTTTGTTTCCTGGGTGCTTATTGACCTTTTACTTCCATTCGTTAAGTTTCCCATCGAATTATACCTACTCCAAGTTAGCATCCAAAAATTTGTATATAGGTCCGTCCCCGATGCTATTGAGTGAGGAATACCCCTCGGGCCTCGTCTCATCTAAGCCGACTAAATACATCTTAAAGTGTCACGAGTTTAAATTTTTACAATCTCTTGACCATTATTACCTAATTGGGATTTCGAGTTTAAATCTTAATTATCTCTTGACCACTATTACCTAATTGGGTCATCCTTGTTCAGTACGTTACCAGTAAACATGATCTTTTTATAAGATTTAGACATAATGTTAAAAACACACATTTTATATATCTACGTAAAAATATTTTTCGTCCCTCCTTATTGTTTATTAAGCAAACAACACATATTGTTACTGTCACGACCCCAAATCCTAACAGGTCATGATGGCGCCTATCGTGGAACTAGGCTAGCCAACCATCACATTACTACACGTTTGGTTTAATATAATATCTCAAAAATTAATAATAATCAGCAAAATAAGCAATTAACATTTTTCTCTACGCCTTTAGGCAATATATAATATAATCTACTGTCTAAACAAAATCCTCAAGACGGGAGTCAACCGATCACGAGAATCTAAGAAATAAACTAACTCTGCTAATATCATAATAAATGTCTATGAATCAAATACTAAGTACTATATGAAGAAGGGAAGTGGAGAAGCTGCGGACGCTGGACAGCTACCTCGAAATCCCAAACGCTAATGAAAACAAGCTCGGACGACTACTGCTCTGAACCAGTAAATGGATCTGCACACAGGGGTGCAGGGAGTAATGATGAGTACGCCAGCTCAGTAGTAATGAAAATAAATCACAGTCCGAAGTATATGAAACACACAGCACAAAACACCAATCCACAAAACAGTAAAACATCAAGTCTCAATACAGTATACATAAGTTCGAAAACCAGTTCCCATAAAATCCTTTGAAACAAGTAAATTTTCCAATATTTCTCAGTAAAACTCTCAGTAATATCAGTTTGAAAAATGAAGTGAATAATCGTCAAAAACTCAGTAAAATATCATCATAAAACTGCCCCTCGGGCCATAATCATCACTCATAACAATTTCCCTCAGCATCTTACCATCACTCAGTATCAGCCCGCGGGCGGCCTCACTGTCACTCATGCCTCCCAATAACTCATCACTCGGCACTCGCAATCAGTAGGTACATGCGGTCACTTGGGGTGTGTACAGACTCTGGAGGGGCTTCTATAGCCCAAGCGCTATAAACAAGCCACATCATGGCATAAATCACTCTCAGGCACTCGGCCTCTCTCATATCATAAATCCTCACAACATTGGCCCTCGGCCTCACTCAGTCAGACACTCTCAGCATGCCCCTCGGGCCATGAATAAAAAGGGGTTCTCGACCCAAAATAGTATTTCATTTCAGGAAATAGTAATATTATCAAATAAGAGTGTCAACAATTTCACAAGAAATACTGAGTGTAAAATCATAGTTTCAAAGTAGTGAGAATATCAATAAAATAGCCCCCAAGGGGTTAAACAGATTGGCACTAGGCCCCAAAGATGGCTTACATCCCAATTATATCAAATCATAGTAGTACTATAGAGAATAAATTTTAAAAGCAGTTTCGCAACTCAATAGTTGCCTAAAAAGGTACATTTTTCCAAATTTCCAATTCGTGCACGCCCCACACTCATCATCCAGTGTGTGCGTCACTCCAAATCCGTGAAAGGATGTAAAGTCTGGGGTTTCATGCCCTCAGGACAGGATTTAAAGACATTACTTACCTCAAACTAGCCCGAAAAGCTATTCCGCAACACGCTTGCCTCTCGAATCAACTTCCGAGTGCTCTAAATCTATCAAGTTCAGATTTTTCACATTAAATTATGCTAAGGGGATGAATTCCAACTGAGAAATATCAATTTTAGCACAAACCCCGAAATTAGCCAAAACCCGACCCCCGATCCTGCGACTCGGAACTCGACAAAATTTATACCAAAATGTTCTTCATCATCTCACGAGTCCGTACATATAAGGAACTCAAAAATTTGTGTTCGTTTGACCCCTCAAATCATCCCTAAAAAGGTCTCATATTCTTAAGCCCTAATTCCATCTTTTTCTACTGATTTTCATGAATTAAACACTGATATTTTGATCCTTAATCACATATAATCGAGTTTTAGGGTCCAAAATCCTTACCTAAATGAAGAACAATGATTTTCTCTCTTAAAAATCGCCTCAAAAGCTTATTCCCGTTCAAAAATGGTGGAAAAGAGGTTAATGGTCGCGGAGGGTTTATTTAAATACTGCCCAGTTATTCCTTCAATGCGAACGTGGCCCCCTTCCTGCGTTCGCGAAGCACAAAATCTCCAGGCCTCAATTTACTCTTCGCGATCGCACTTACCTGGTCGCGAACGCGATGCCTAGCCTGGTCCACTCTCCGCGAACGCGGTCAAACACCCCGCGAACGCATAGCTTAACCAAACCAGACCTATGCGAACGCATGGGCCTGCACGCGAACACACAGGCCAATTGGGCTTGGGTCCCTTAGCTGCCATCTACTCTTCGCGAACGCACTCCTCAGCCCGCGTTCACGATGGCTACCCCACTTAGCCCTGCCTTCGCACCTCCTGGACCGCGAAATCATAGAAGAATTTTCCCCAGTTCCCCACTTTCCCCTATGCGAACACGAGACTTCCTCCGCGAACGCATAGGGTAAAATCCTCTGCAGAAACACCAACAAAACAACCTAAGTTCCAAACAAGAAAATGATCTGTTAACCACCCGGAACTCACCCGAGGCCCCTGGAACCTCAACCAATTATACCAACACGTCCTAAATAATCATTCAAACTTAGTTGCGCCCTTGGAACACCCAAAATAACATCAAAATACCAAAATCACATCGGATTCAAGCCTAAGAATTTTGAAATTTCTAAATTCCACCAACGATGCCGAAACTACCCAAAACCGCTCCGATTGACCTGACATTTTGCAGACATATCCAAAATGACATTACGAACCTGTTCCAACTGTCGAAATTCCATTCCGACCCCGATAGCCTAGTTTCCACTACCGACCAAAAATCACCAAAAACTAACTTTCGCCAATTCAAGCCTAATTCTACACCGGACATCACAAAAATATTCCTAACACGCTCCTAAGTCCCAAATCACCTAACGAAGCTATCTGATCCATAAAATCCACATTCCGAGGTTGTTTACCAATAAGTCAACTCTCAGTTGACTTTTTCAACTATAAGGCTATTTTTAAAGACTAAGTGGCTAAATTCTCACTACAACCATTCCGATTCCGAGCCTACCAACTCTAACACATCATAAACAGTATAACCAACCTATGTCTAGGCAACAACAGTAATTATAATGCAAACAAGTGAGGATATCTGCTCTGCATCTCCCGCTCGGTATCCCAAGTAGCCTCCTCCATTGGCTGGCCTCTCCACTGTACCTTCACTGAAGCTATATTCTTGGACCTCAACTTTCTAACCTGTCGATCCAAAATTGCTACTGGATCTACCTCATATGGCATATCCCCCTCGAGCTGAACTGTGCTGAAGTCTAACACATGAGACGGGTCACCAACATATTTTTTGAGCATCGACACATGAAATACCGGATGAACACTCGATAGGCTAGGTGGGAAGGCAAGTCTATAAGCCACCTCTCCAACCTTCTGAAGCACCTCAAAAGGGCCAATGAACCGTGGACTCAGCTTTCCCCTCTTCCCAAACCTCGTAACACCCTTCATGGGTGATACCTTCAGCAGTACCTTATCACCTTCCATAAAAGACAAATCCCGGACCTTACGGTCCGCATAACTCTTCTGCCTAGACTGCGCCGTGCGAAGTCGCTCCTGAATCAACTTCACCTTTTCTAACACATCATGAATCAAATATGTGCCCAATAACCTAGCCTCATCGGGCTCGAACCAATCGGAGATCTACACCTCCTACCATATAAAGCCTCATACGGGGCCATCTGAATACTGGACTGGTAGCTGTTATTATATGCAAACTCCGCAAGTGGCAGAAGTTGATCCCATGAACCACCAAAATCAATCACACAGGCACGCAACATGTCTTCTAAAATCTGAATAGTCCGTTCTGACTGCCCGTCGGTCTGAGGATAAAATGTTGTGCTCAACTCTACCTGAGTACACATACCTCTTTGTACGGCCCTCCAAAATTGAGATGTGAACTGAGTACCTCTGTCAGAAATGATAGAAAATGGAACCCCATGCAATCAGACAATCTCCCTAATGTAAATACTCGATAACCGCTCTGAAGTATAAGTAGTACCAACAGGAATGAAGTGCACGGACTTGGTCAATCTATCCACAATGACCCAAATAGCATCGAAACCCTTCGAAGTCCGTGGAAGCCCAACTACAAAGTCCATAGTGATCCGCTCCCACTACCACTCCGGAATATCTAACCGTTGAAGTAATCCACCTGGTCTCTGGTGCTCATACTTGACCTGCTGGCAGTTGAGACACCGTGCTACATTCTCAACAATATCTCTCTTCATCTGCCTCAACCAATACTGTTGTCTCAAATCCTGATACGTCTTCGCGGCACCCAGATGGATGGAATACAACGAGTTATGGGCCTCTGCTAATATCAACTCTCGAAACCCATCCACATTGGGCACGCAAATGCGTCCCTGCATCCTCATAACTCTGTCATCACCAATAGTCACATCCTTAGCATCACCTCGACGGACCCTATCCTAAAGTACTAACAAATGCGGATCATCATACTGCCGGGCTCTAATCTGATCATAAAGAGAAGACCGGGAAGCCATGCTAGCTAATACCCGCGGAGGGTTTCACAAATCAAATCTCACCAACTGATCCGCTAAAGCCTGAACATCAAGTGCTAACGGTCGCTCTACTGCTGAAAGGTAAGCTAGACTCCCCAAACTCTCGGCTCTGCGACTCAAAGCATCGGCCACTACATTGGCCTTCCCCGGATGATACAAAATAGTGAGGTCATAATCCTTGAGAAGCTCTAACCATCTCCTCTGACGCAAGTTCAAGTCCTTCTGCCCCAGCAGATACTGCAAACTACAAAGATCAGTGAAAATCTCACATTGTACCCCATACACATAATGGCGCCAAATCTTTAAGCCATGAACAATGGCAGCTAACTCAAGATCGTGCACTGGATAATTCTTCTCGTGCACCTTCAACTGTCTCGACGCGTAGGTAATCACCCTACTGTCATGCATCAATACCGCTCCCAAACCAACTCTAGAAGCATCACAATAGACTGTATAAGAACCCGAACCAGTAGGCAAAACCAATACCGGGGTTGTGGTCAATGCTGACTTGAGCTTCTGAAAGCTCTCCTCACACTCATCAGACCATCTGAATGGAGCACCCTTCTGGGTCAATGGTGAGCAATGGAAGAGAATCCTTCCACAAAGCGACGATAATATGCCGCCAAACCAAGGACTCCTAATCTCTGTAGCTGAGGACGGTATGGGCCAACTCTGCACTGCCTCAATCTTCTTCGGATCAACATGAATACCCTCACTAGACACCACGTTCCCCAAGAAAGCTACTGAACCAAGCCAAAACTCACACTTAGAGAATTTTTTATAAAGCTTCTCCTCCCTCAACCTCTGCAACACAACCCTCAAATGTTGAGTATGTTCCTCCTGGCTACGAGAATATACCAGGATGTCATCAATGAACACCAATGACGAAAGAATCAAGGTAAGGCTAAAACACATTGTTCATCAATTGCATGAACGCGGCTGGGGCATTGGTCAGTCCAAATGACATAACCAGAAACTCATAATGACCATATCTGGCCCTGAAAGCAGTCTTCGGAATATCAGAATCCCGAATCTTCAACTGATGATACCCAGATCTCAAATCAATCTTGGAGAACACTCTAGCTCCCTGAAGCTGGTCAAACAAGTCATCAATACGGGGAAAAGGATAACGGTTCTTCACCGTAACCTTATTCAGCTGCCGATAATCGATACACATGCGCATGGAGCCATCTTTCTTTTTCTCAAACAACACCGGTGCACCCCACGGTGACACACTAGGCCGAATGAACCCCTTATCTAGGAGTTTCTGAAGCTACTCTTTCAATTCTTTCAACTCCGCTGGTGCCATGCGGTAAGGTGGAATAGAGATAGGCTGGGTGTCTGGAACCAGGTCAATACCAAAATCAATATCCCTGTCAGGTGGCATACCTGGCAGGTCTGCGGGAAATACGTCCGAATAATCACGGACCACAAGAACAGAATCAACAGAAAGATTCTCACTACTAATGTCATGACCCAAATTCCTATTCAGGCCGTGATGGCGCCCAACACCAGAGTCAGGCAAGCCAAAACTAGTTCACTATCAAAGTTACTTCACTTAGTTGGATATTTAAGTACTTACCAAATTTTAAGTTAGGAAGTATTTAAAGAAAGCAGTCAAGTGATGCAACTTGTTTAAATGAAACACGACAGATTGTTTTCCCAACATGTACAGTATAGCAAATACAAGGAAAACCAACTACGTGTGCCAAGACCTAGTGTCACAAGTCCACAGGCGGCTAGTGGAATATACAAAATAAGCAAAATAGATGTACAACTGTCTAAAAAGGGGTAGACAGAAGTATCCAAAAATAATAGAAACTCCACAGTGCTGCTGAGGAACGCCGGGAAGAATAGCTCATCGTGTAGTCTAATCCAGATAGTACTCTCAATGACGGACACCAAAATAGTGACCAGGTGCAACAGCCTCAGAACCTGTACAATTAATTACAGAAGTGTAGCATGAGTACATATAAACAAATACGTACCCAGTGATTATCCCGTCTAAACTCGAAGAAGTAGTGACGAGAGGTACACGTGATACTTACTAGGGTCAATAACCAATAATATGATCAAATAAAGCTAGACAGGAAGAGTAGTCATGAAAATCACTAAGGCATGAAGTTATAAATTATACAAAACTGCAATTTATTCTCATGAGTCAAATAGTAACTATCACAAAAGTCTCAAGTTCCCCTTACACATGCAGCAATTTATTTAATAATAACAAGACTCTCAGTCAAATACATAGCACATAATATGCCGAAGCGTACGGCCGAAGCGACGCGAAAATAAATGTGCAATGCCGAGGGTCGAGCGGCACGAACCATAGATGCATCCATTACCCCGCTCGTGAATCGATCATGCGACACGGTTGACATAAATATAGGGTTACCCCGCTCGCGAATCATACATACGACACGGGTGCTCGTAGACATACATAGAATTTGTCAGGAATTTTAGAAATTTATCATGGATTATTCTTGAATTCAGAGATTTAAGAACTTAAACTTACACATAGCTTCATAACATTCTCATGTCAATTTCAAAGATAATAAGCAACCAGGAACACATGTAAAGATACAGGTAAGGCACATAAAGGCATGCTTGTGAAATCCTAAATTCTACCCGACACAACAGAGTAGTAGCTACGCACGGACTCTCGTCACTTTGCGCGTACTAGCCCCCGCAAATTAAGGACAATTCAATTACCTATGGGTACAATTCCCTCTTACAAGGTTGGAAAGGAGACTCACCTCGCGTAGAATCTACTTCCCGGTCAAGAACGCGCCCGAAACTCCAAACTTTACACCCGAGGACTCGAAACTAGTCAAATTATATATAAATATGTCAATGCAGGCTCAAAGTATGGAAATTCTCCTACTTATTTAGTAAATTAACTATTCTTGATAAAATCCAAGATACACCCCCGGGCACATGCTCGGATTCTGGAAAGTTTTGAAGATAATACTCACCCATAGCCTAAGGATCATTAATATATAGTTTTTGTATGATTTCATGGTAGAAAAGTGGTGAAATTTCCTAAAGTTCAGCAACCCTAGGTTTTCACTCTAACCTCTTTTATTTCCACTAATTAGATGTTAATCTACCTAAGTTTTGGTGCATTAATCTAACATTTAAATGGGAATTACTTACCTCTTAGTAGCTAGGCGGAATACCTCTTGAAAGCCCTCAAAATCGCCAATGGAGGAGAAGAAATGGTGAAGAATGGCCAAATCCCGTATTAAATGAGATCACTGCCTTCAGTGATCTCGCACATGCGGCTCGAGGACCGCACCTGCGGTCTCACTCTTGCGAGCTTGGGCTTGCACCTGTGGAAATTGGCAAGGAGGCTGGGGATCGCACCTGCGGAGGGGTTTCCGCACCAGCGGACCCGCTCCTGCGGAAAATGTTCCGCACCTGCGGTCAAAAGGGACCTCACCTGGGGTCGCACCTGCGATGCTTGGGACCGCAGAAACGGTCCCGCACCTGCGACTTGGCAACCGCACCTGCGGTCACACCAGATCAGGTGCACTAGCAACTATTTTAGCTGGTTTTTAGCCTCGTGGGGGTGTCCGGGAGGCACCTGGGGCCACCCGAGCCCCCGTTCAATTATACCAACAAGTCCTAAATCATATTACGGACTCTCTCGAGCCTTCGGAACACCCAAAACAACGTTAAAACTCAAAATCACCCCTCAAAACCCCTAGAATCAAACTTAAGCATTTCTAAGTTCTTGAATTCGGTTTCAATGCGCCGAACCGACCTATACTACTCGGAATGACACCAAATTTTGCGAGCAAGTCATGAATGACATAACGGAACTATACCCGGTCTCGGAATTCCGTTCGGACCTTGATAACGCAAAAACACGTCCCAAAACAAATTATGAACTTAAGGAAACTCTATTTCGCTATTTGGCGTCGAAACGCTCCCTGGTCATCCAAAACCCATTCCGGACATACGTGCAAGTCCGAAATCATCATACAAAGCTACTGTAATCGTCAAAACTCGATTCCGAGGTCATTTACTCAAAATGTTGACCGAAGTCAATCTTGGCTTTAAAAGCCAACCTTAAGGAACCAAGTGTTCCTATACTATTCTAAACACTTCCAAATCCCGAACCACCCGTCCCCACAAGTAGAAAATCATGATAAGCCGCTAGGGGAAGTATTATTTGGGGAAACGGGGTCCGAATACGCAAAACGACTGGTTGGGTCGTTACATTCTCCACCTCTTAAACAAATGTTCGTCCTCGAACGGGTCTAGAATCGTACCTGAAGTGCTGAATAAGTGTGGATATCTGCTCCGCATGTCCTCCTCGGACTCCCAAGTCGCCTCCTCGACTGGTTGGCCCTGCCACTAGACCTTTACGGTAGAAACTCTCTTAGATCTCAACTGACGGTCCTGTCTATCAATAATAGCAACTGGCTCCTCCTCGTAACCCAATCTCTCATCCATCTGAATAGTACTGAAATCAACAACGTGAGAGAAGTCGGCGTGATATCTCCGGAGCATGGATACATGGAATACCGGATGGACTCCCGATAAGCTGGGAGGTAAGGAAAGCTCATAAGCAACCTCTCCAACTCGCCTCAATACCTCGAAAGGGCCTATAAACCTCAGGCTCAACTTGCCCTTCTTCCCGAATCTCATAATGCCCTTCATCGGCGAAACCTTCAGCAGAACCTTATCTCCTTCCATAAATGCTACATCACACGCCTTCTGATCCGCATAACTCTTCTGTCTGGACTGTGTTGTGCGGAGCCTCTCCTGAATTAACTTCACCTTCTCTAAAGCATCTCTCACCATGTCTATGCCATATAACTTAGCCTCACCAGGCTCAAACCACCCGATGGGAGAGCAAAATCGCCGACCATACAAAGCCTCAAATGGAGCCATCTCAATGCTGGAGTGATAACTATTATTGTAAGCAAACTCGGCCAAAGGCAAGAACTGGTCCCACTGGCCTCCAAAGTCAAGCACACATGCTCTGAGCATGTCCTCCAATATTTGAACTGTACATTCTGACTGACCGTCAGTCTGTGGATGAAAAGATGTTCTGAGATCTATATGAATACCCATCTCACTATGCAATGCTCTCCAGAAGTGCGAGGTGAACTGAGGACCTCGATCTGATATAATGGACACCGGTACACCGTGCAACCGGACTATCTCCCAAATGTAGATCTGAGCTAACCTCCCAGGAGTATAAGTGGTAGCCACAGGAATGAAATGTGCCGATTTGGTTAGCCTATCCACAATAACCCAAACCGCGTCAACCTTCTACAAAGTCCGAGGCAACCCAACCACGAAGTCCATAGTAATGCGCTCCCACTTCCACTCAAGAATTGGCATCTGCTGAAGTAGGCCTCCTGGCCTCTGATGCTCATACTTAACCTGCTGGCAATTAAGACACCTAGACACATACTCCACGATGTCTCTCTTCATCTGCCTCCACCAGTAATGCTGCCTCAAATCCCGATACATCTTTGTAGCACCCGGGTGGACAGAGTACCGCGAACTGTGTGCCTCCTCTAAGATCCTATACCTCAAGCCATCAACATTAGGAACACACAAACGATCCTGAAGTCGCAAAACACCATCCTCGCCAATAGTAACCTCATTGGCACCACCCTGAACCACTGTCTCTCGTAGCTCTGCCAAGCGTGGATCATCATACTGTCGAGCCATAATCTCCCCCAATAATGAAGACTGAGCAACCACGTGTGCAAGAACTCGACGAGGCTCTGAAAGATCTAATCTCACAAAGCGATTTGCCAAGGACTGAATGTCCAAGGCTAGAGGTCTCTCCTCCGCTGCAAGGTAAGCCAAACTACCCATACTCTCCGCCTTCCTATCAAAGCATCTTCTACCACATTCACCTTGCCCGGGTGATAAAGAATGGTGATGTCATAATCCTTTAGTAACTCAAGCCATCTGTGTTGCCTCAAATTAAGATCCCTTTGCTTGAACAAGTGCTGCAAGCTGCGGTGGTCTGTATAAACCTCACAAGACACCCCATATAAGTAATGCCTCCAAATCTTAAGAGAATGAACAATCGCCGCCAACTCCAAATCATGTACAGGGTAATTCTTCTCATGAGCCTTCAGATGGCGTATAGCATAAGCAATAACTCTCCCTTCCTGAATCAACACACACCCCAAGCCAATGCGCGAAGCGTCGCAATACACCGTATAAATCCCTGAACCGGAAGGCAATACTAGAATTGGTGCCGAAGTCAATGTCGTCTTGAGCTTCTGAAAGCTCGCCTCACACTCGTCAGACCACCAAAATGGAGCATTATTCTGAGTCAATCTTGTCAATGGGGATGCAATAGATGATAAGACCTCCACAAATCGCCGGTAGTAGCCTGCTAGACCCAAGAAACTCCTGATCTTTGTCGCTGAAGTAGGACGTGGCCAACTCTGAACTGCCTCAATCTTCTTAGGATCAACCTTGATACCCTCTCCAGATACCACATGTCCCAAGAATTCCATGGAATCCAACCAAAACTCACACTTGGAGAACTTAGCATATAGCTTCTATTCTCGCAAGGTCTGGAGCACAACTCTCAAATGTTGCTCGTGCTCTCCCAGGCTACGTGAGTAAATCGAAATGTCGTCAATGAAGACGATGAAAAGGAATCAATATACGGCGTAAACACCCTGATCATTAAGTCCATTAATGATGCCAGGGCATTAGTCAAGCCAAAGGACATCACCAAGAACTCATAGTGGCCATATCTCGTACGAAAAGCAGTCTTCGGAACATCTGAGGCTCGAATCTTCAGTTGGTGATACCCCGATCTCAAATAAATCTTAGAAAACACCTTAGCACCCTGCAACTGGTCAAAAAAATCATCGATGCGCGGTAATGGATACTTGTTCTTAATAGTTACCTTGTTCAACTGGCGGTAATCAATACACATCCGCATAGACCCATCTTTCTTCTTTACAAATAGAACTGGAGCACCCCACTACGACACACTCGGTCTGGTAAACCCCTTAGTCAACAACTCCTCAAGCTTCTCCTTCGGAGACATACAGTATGGGGGAATAGAAATAGGTTGAGTTCCTGGAGCTACATCAATACAAAAATCGATATCTCGATCCAGAGGCATGCCCGGAAGGTCTAAAAGAAAGATATCCGCAAATTCTCGAACAACTGGCACTGAATCAATCGTCGGAAACTCGGCGGTGGTGTTCCGCACATAAGCAAGATACGCCAAACAACCCTTCTCAACCATATGTCGAGCCTTCAGGAAGGAAATAACTCTACTAGTTGCGCTGACTGAGGAACCTCTCCACTCCAGCTTAGGCAACTCAGGCATGGCCAAAGTAACCGTCTTGGCATGGCAATCCAAAATGGCATAAAAGGGAGATAGCCAAACAAACCCCAAGATAATCTCAAAATCAACCATGTCGAGCAACAGGAGGTCCGCTCTGGTCTCGAATCCACAGAAGGTGATCCCACAAGACCGATAGATCCGGTCTACCACCATAAAATCGCCCACAGGAGTGGACACATATATAGGAGAATCCAAGGACTCACGGGGAACATCCAGAAAACAAGAAAATAGGGATGACACATATGAATAAGTAGATCCTAGGTCAAATAACATTGATGCCTCCCTACCACATACTGAAATAGTACCTATGATCACGGCGTCTGAGGCCACTGCATCTGCTCGGGCCGGAATAGCATAGAATCTGGCTGGAGTACCTGAAGACTAACCTCCGCTGGACTGAATAGGAGCTAGCTGAGCTCCCCCTGACTGGCCTCCACCTCTGGGACGACCTCTACCAGACTATCCTCCACCTCTAGGTGGACGGCGCGCCGATGCTGAGTATGTAGGCTGATAACTCTACTGAACAGCCTTGCCTCGACGTTTGGGACAAGTCCTCCTCATATGGCATGAATCCCCACACTCATAGCATCTCACTGGAGGCATGGCTTGTTGCCCTGAAGAAGAAGAACCCTGAATAGCTAGGGGACGGTGAGAAACCTCTGGCATAGCACTGAAGTAGGGACTGGGAGAACCCTGATGACCTGAATACCCGCCGGAGGAACCCTGAATGGCTGGTGGGCAGTAAGAACTCTCCGGCATGGCACTGAAGTAAGGCCTCACTGGAGCACCACGGGGAGGTGGTGGTGGAGCTAAATATGGAGGCCTGTTGGGCTGGCCTCTACCAAACTCACCTCTACCCCTGGCTGGGGCACCTCTGAAATCTCCAGAAAATCTATCCCTTTTATCCTGCTGACCCTGCTCTCTTCCCCTCGATCGGTAACCCTCGATCCGGCGAGCTATCTCGACCACAAGCTGATAAGGAGTACCCATCTCCACCTCTCGGGCCATGTTGGCCGTAATACCTGAGTGCAGCCCAGCTACAAATCTCCGCACTCTCTCAGCATCAGTAGGAAGAATCATAAGGGCATGACGAGACAACTCAGAAAACATGGCCTCGTAGTCTGTCACCGACATCTGCCCCTGCTCCAGCTGCTCAAACTGATACCGTAACTCTTCCCTCTCTGAGGGTGGATATTTAAGTACTTACCAAGCAGTCAAGTGATGCAACTTGTTTAAATGAAACGCGACAGATTGTTTTCCCAACATGTACAGTATAGCAAATACAAGGAAAACCAACTACGTGTACCAAGACCTAGTGTCACAAGTCCACAGGCGACTAGTGGAATATACAAAATAAGCAAAATAGATGTACAACTGTCTAAAAAGGGGTAGACAGAAGTATCCAAAATAATAGAAACTCCACAGTGCTGCTGAGGAACGCCGGGAAGAGCAGCTCACCATGTGGTTTAATCCAGATAGTACTCTCAATGACGCACACCGGAATAGTGACCAGGTGCAACAGCCTCAGAACCTGTACAATTAATTACAGAAGAGTAGCATGAGTACATATAAACAAATACGTACCCAGTGATTATCCCGTCTAAACTCGAAGAAGTAGTGACGAGAGGTACACGTGATACTTACTAGGGTCAATAACCAATAATATGATCAAATAAAGCTAGACAGAAAGAGTAGTCATGAAAATCACTAAGGCATGAAGCTATAAATTATACAAAACTGCGATTTATCCTCATGAGTCAAATAGTAACTATCACAAAAGTCTCAAGTTCCCATCACACATGGAGAAATTTATTTAATAATAACAAGACTCTCAGTCAAATACATAGCACATAATATGCCGAAGCGTACGGCCGAAGCGACGCGAAAATAAATGTGCACTGCCGAGGGTCGAGCGGCACGAACCATAGATGCATCCATTACCCCGCTCGTGAATCGATCATGCGACGCGGTTGACATAAATATAGGGCTACCCCGCTCGCGAATCATACATATGACACGGGTGCTCGTAGACATACACAGAATTTGTCAGGAATTTCATAAATTTATCATGCATTATTCTTGAATTCAGAGATTTAAGAACATAAACTTACACATAGCTTCATAACATTCTCATGTCAATTTCAAAGATAATAAGCAACCAGGAACACATGTAAAGATACAGGTAAGGCACATAAAGGCATGCTTGTGAAATCCTAAATTCTACCCGACACAACAGAGTAGTAGCTACGCACGGACTCTCGTCACTTTGCGCGTACGTAGCCTCCGCAAATAAAGGACAATTCAATTACCTATGGGTACAATTCCCTCTTACAATGTTGGAAAGGAGACTCACCTCACGTAAAATCTACTTCCCGGTCAAGAACGCGCCCGAAACTCCAAACATTACACCCGAGGACTCGAAACTAGTCAAATGATATATAAATATGTCAATGCATGCTCAAAGTATGGAAATTCTCCTACTTATTTAGTAAATTCACTATTCTTGAAGAAATCCCAAAATACACCCCTGGGACCACATGCTTGGATTCCGGAAAGTTTCAAAGATAATACTCACCCATAGCCTAAGGATCATTAATATATAGTTTTTGTATGATTTCATGGTAGAAAAGTGGTGAAATTCCCTAAAGTTCATCAACCCTAGGTTTTCACTCTAACCCATTTGATTTCCACTAATTAGATGTTAATCTACCTAAGTTTATGTGCATTAATCTAACATTTAAATGGGAATTACTTACCTCTTAGTAGCTAGGCCGAATACCCTCTTAAAAGCCCTCAAAATCGCCAATGGAGGAGAAGAAATGGTGAAGAATGGCCAAATCCCGTATTAAATGAGATCACTACCTTCAGTGATCTCGCACATGCGGCTCGAGGACCGCACCTGCGGTCTCACTCCTGTAAGCTTGGGCTCGCACCTGCGGAAATTGGCAAGGAGGCTGGGGATCGCACCTGCGGAGGGGTTTCCGCACCAGCGGACCCGCTCCTACGGAAAATGTTCCGCACCTGTGGTCAAAGGGGACCTCACCAGGGGTCGCACCTACGACCCTGCGGTCCCGCACCTGCGACTAGGAAACCGCACCTGCGGTCACACCAGATCAGGTGCACCAGCAGCTATTTTAGCTGGTTTTTAGCCTCGTGAGGGTGTCCGGGAGGCACCTGGGGCCACCCGAGCCCCCGTGCAATTATACCAACAAGTCCTAAATCATATTACGGACTCGCTCGAGCGTTCGGAACACCCAAAACAACGCTAAAACTCAAAATCACCCCTCAAAACCCCTAGAATCAAACTTAAGCATTTCTAAGTTCTTGAATTCGGTTTCAATGCGCCGAACCGACCTATACTACTCGGAATAACACCAAATTTTGTGAGCAAGTCATGAATGACATAACGGAACTATTCCCTCTCTCGAAATTCTGTTCGGACCTCGATAACGCAAATACACATCCCAAACCAAATTATGAACTTAAGGAAACTCTATTTCGCTATTTGGCGTCGAAACACTCTTGGGTCATCCAAAACCCATTACAGACATACGTACAGGTACAAAATCATCATACGAAGCTACTGGAATCGTCAAAACTCGATTTCGAGGTCGTTTACTCAAAATGTTGACCGAAGTCAATCTTGGCTTTAAAAGCCAACCTTAAGGAACCAAGTATTCCTATATTATTCTAAACACTTCCAAATCCCGAACCACCCATCCCCGCAAGTAGAAAATCACGATAAGCCGCTACGGGAAGTATTATTTGGGGAAACGGGGTCCGAACATGCAAAACAACCGGTTGGGTCATTACAACTAACACCCCTCACAAAAGCAAGATAAGACTCACACCCTTTCTCAACCATACGATGAGCCTTCAAATAAGAAATCACTCTGCTAGGCACATTATCTATAGACCCTATCCACTCAACTCTCAGAACTCCGGGCATAGCTAGGGTCACGGTCTTAGCGTGATAATCAAGAATAGCATGACATGGGGATAACCAATCCATGCCCAGAATCACATCAAAATCAACCATATTGAGTAACATCAAGTCTACTCGGGTCTCCAGACCCCCAATAGATATAAGACACGACCGATACACACGATCCAGAACAATAGTATCGCCCACCGGAGTCAAAACATGAATAGACGTAACTAAAGACTTACGGGGCATATTCAGAAAGTGAGCAAAATACGACGAAACATAAGAGTATGTGGAACCAGTGTCAAATATAGTTAAAGCATCACTGTGACAAACTCAGATGGTACCTGTAATCACCGCATCGGACGCTAAAGAATCAGGCCTAGCCGGAAGTGCATAGATACGTGGATGGCCTCCACCTGCTCGACCTCCCCCTCTAGGACGGCCTCTAGCTGCCTGACCACCACCCCTGGCTGCCTGGGTAGGTGGTGAAGTGACTGGGGCTGAAGTCGAGGGTTGAACCCTCTGCTGAGATGAACTACCAGGACGACGAGGACACTGCCTCCATCCATGTCCCAACTCTCCACACTCAAAACAACCACTTAGAGCTGGAGATGGGGAGAACCCCTGCCACTATGATAACCGCCGGATGAACCGTGCATAGAAGAACCCTGATATGATGATGCTCTAGAGGAGCTCTGAGCTAGAAGGGAACTAAAATATCAATGTCCCTGATGAGAACTGCGGGGACCCTGCCCCGAAGATGCACCACTGTAAGCTGGGCGAGCTGGCTGTGGAGGTCTAAATGGATGACCTCTGTTGTTCTAAAATTGCCCTTTGGAAGGGGCACCATTGAAGCTACCTGATCCCCGAGGCCTCTTGGCCTCCCTCTCCTCACGCTTCTGCCTACGAACCGACTCAATGTCCCGAGCAATGTCAACAATCTGCTCAAATGTAGCTCCAGACACTCTCTCCCTGGTCATCAAAATGTGAAGCTGATACGTGAGACCATCTACAAACCTCTTGATCCTCTCCCTATCATTAGGGACTAACTCAGAAGCATGTCTAGCCAACTCGGAAAACCTCATCTCGTACTGAGTAACTAACAACTCTCCCTAGCAGAGCTGCTCAAACTGCATGCGATGATCCTCTCTGTGGGACTGAGGAACATACTTCTCCAAAACGATCGTGGAGAATTACTACCAGGTGAGTGGTGCTGAACCAACCGGCCTACGCCTCACGAATGCCTCCCACCAAGTGAAAGCAGCACCAGTAAACTGAAATGTAGCAAATAAGACCCCACTGGTCTCCAAAATACCCGCAGTACGTAGTATCCTCTGGCATTTATCCAAAAAACCTTGGGCATCCTCACCCTCTATGCCGCTGAAAGTCGGAGGCTGAAGTCTGTTGAACCTCTCCATCCTACGCTGCTCATCCTCGGGCATAGCTGGGACCACATAATCCTGAACTGGGGCAACCAGCTGGGCTGGGACTACCCTCGGTGCCTGAATACCCTGTACAGCCTGCTCAGGTGTCCGGGCAGCTGGAGTCTGAATACCTCCCCCGGCCTAAGCTGCAGTGGCAGTAGTAGACATAGCAACTTCCTGAGCCAAACTGGTGCACACCGTCAATATCTGATCTAGGATCTCCTAAAGACCCAGAATAACAATAGGCACTGTCGGTTCCTGAGCCTGTCCCGCTGGAGCACCCTCGGCGGGAAGTTGCTCCTTAATGATAGGGGGATCCTGTGGTACTGTCCCGGCTGCTGCGCGGACTGGTCCCCTAACCCCACCACGGCCTCGACCCCTTGTGGGTCTGGATGGTGTCTGGTCACCCTGATCGGTAGTGCGTGTCCTCACCATCTGTGAGAGAATGAAACAACAGTAGTTTAGATTTCAAGAACCAATAGAATGGCATGAAAGAGTTCAAGAAAATGAGATTTTTCCTAAGAGTTATGTAGCCTCTCGAAGATAAGTACAGACATCTCCGTACCGATCCGCAAGACTCTACTAAATTTGCTCATGACCGTTGAGTCCTATGTAACCTAGAGCTCTGATACCAACTTGTCACGACCCCAAATCCTAACAGGTCGTGATGGCGCCTATCGTGGAACTAGGCTAGCCAACCATCACCTTACTGCGCTTTTGTTCAATTATAATAGTTCACAATTAAATAATAAGCAAGCAACCACATCATAATTAATATAATTAAGTATTAGCGTTCCCATATTAACCTAAACAACCTCCCAAGAACTGGAGTCAATAGTCANCGATCACGAGCATCTAAGAAATAAACTAACTCTGTGATGGGATGTATTTTGTTTTGATGATCTAACAAACTTTTATGTGAAGAACCAGAGAAAGGGCATGATATGTGGCCAGCACAACCAGTTAGCTTTAACTCAAGGAAGTCTGGATAGTGTGTTGTTGAACTCAGAAGAAACAGCTGAGGGACCTGATCCCTTGACAGTCTCACAGATGAAAGTACAAGTCAACTCTACATATGTATAAGTTGTGACAGAAAAGTGACTGCCTACAACTGTACACGCTACAGTGCAGTAACAGTGCAGCAGTCACTTCCCATTGGTTGTGAAGTGTACTTTCAAGATATGGGCATCCTCCTTGGAGTGTCCTAGGGATATAATGTCTTTGTTTGGAGACAAACATGACATTCACTTGAGCATTAACTAAAAACATTCTCTCAAGCATTGAAGAGGGCTCTAGCATTGA
>ML247627.1:427-11464 GCA_005239495.1 Nicotiana undulata
GGGCTGCGCACGCATAACGAGGTGAGACTAACGGAGGCTCTCGGAGCCTCAGAACACAGATAAGGCTTAAATTACATAAGATGACCTTTTGGGTCATCACACTTATGGTAGGAACTGATAGAGAACCGGGTTCTATATACAGTTTGGTGGACCCTTAGTTTCTATCACATACTAGTTTGGTCTTCATTTTGGACAGAGAATGATAAGCATGAGAAATCAATCTTTCTTCCAAAATTCAAAGCGTTGGAATTGAAGAACAGTCGTTGAAACTAAATTCAAAGAGCTTCCACAAAATTTCTTGCGACCAATTTAATTCCAGTGAGAATAAGTAGCACTTTAGCAAAATAATTTTTGGGGTTTCAAGGTAGTACGGTGCACCCTTTTCCAAAAATATCATACGGATTTTTCCTACTCCAGTTACGAGCCCTCGGGTGTAGTGTTCGGAGTTGCGGGCATATTCTTGGTCCGAGAGGTAGATTCGACACGAGGTGAGTCTCCTTTCTAACCTTGTAAGATGGAATTGTCCTCGTAGGTGTTACACATGCTATATGTAATCATTTGTGGGGGCTACGTACGTACCAAGTGACGAGAGTCCGTACGTAGCGGCTATTATTGTTACGTCCATGTAGTTAGGCCCCACATCATGTCTTGTGTTCATCTTGCAATGAGTTATATGATATGAAATCCTGTTATATGTGTAGTTTTGTTTCTCTGAGATTTATGGAATTTAAAATAAAATGAAAGGAATTGTTTTACGGGAAGTAATATGAAAGAAATTGTTTATGGAAAGTATTGTGAAAGGAAAAGAATATTATGTGTGCAAGTGACTGCTTTGCAATTTACATTACGCGAGCGGGGTATATTTTCCCCCACTCTTATGGGATCGAGTCGTACGCCACGGTGGATAAAGATACTCTTATGGGATCGGGCCGTACGCCACGGCGGATAAAGATACTCTTATGGGATCGGGTCGTACACCACGACGGATAAAGATACTCTTATGGGATCAGGTCGTACGCTATGGCGGATAAAGATACTCTTATGGGATCGGGTCGTATGCCACGGCAGATCGAAAGGTATTGGTATATTTGTATATAATCGAGTCAGCACACGAGTCGCAGGTACGATTCGCGATAGTGGAAAGCTTTATGGTAATTGTATATAATTGAGTCAGCACACGAGTTGCAGGTATAATTCGTGATCGTGGGGAGCTTGATGATAAATCAGTATAATTGAGTCAGCACTCGAGTCGCAGGTATGATTCGCAATCGAGGTGAGATTTACATCCATTCAGTTATTTTCTTACGACTTCGGCCGGTTGTCTTATTCCTATGCACGTATGACTTTGTTGAACTGCAATATACACTAACAATGTATACATTACATTAATACATAATATTTGTTCACTGTTAATTTGAATGATGAAATTGATGGTGTTTGTTATAATATTACAGTTTACTGTCAATAAGTGTTTATTGTCACAATTAGTATTATATAGTTATTTAACTGTATACATACCATGCAGTAACATATTGATTACACATTAGCATTATACATTTCTAGACTTAAATGCTTATGTGACATTAACGTTTTAATGTGTTGGTGGTGCAACTATAGCATTGTATTGATCATTTGATGTTTACATGCAAACGAATATTTTTATTACGAAAATATTTTTGTTCTTGCATGTGTATGACTATTTTGTACTATTTTATGGACATTTATTTGACCGGTAATTGGGGGAAAGAAAGTAGAAATTGTTTATTTGGATTTCTGTGCCTTACACGTATTTGATGTACACTGTCATACATGCCTACTGTCTTCATTATATCATGTTATATTATACTGTTGGACCTTAGTGAGTGTCAAGTCGACCTCTCATCACTACTTCTTCGAGATTAGACGGGATATTCACTGGGTACATATTTATTTATGTACTAATGTTGCGCTTCTGTACTTAATTGTACAGGTTATGAGGCTGGTGCTTCTGGTTATCACACCGGAGCTAGATATTGACTGTAGCGGACCTGACTTCACGGTGAGTTGCTTCTCCTAACGATCCTCAGGAGCACCATGGAGTTTCTTTTGCTTATGATCCCGTCTATTTGTTTCAGACAGTGGGATTGTATATTCTACCTTTTGTATATCCAGTTAGTATGCCCGTGATACTCGTGACACTATTTCCTGGAACACACGTAGTAGTTTTGTAGATTATGTCCGTAGATATAGGTATATTGTGGACCCACGCCTCATTGTGACTGCTTTTGCTTAAAAATTGGTTAATTAACATTTGATTTTATGCATTCGAACTTTATAACTTGGTATATAATGAAGTAATTAATCGAGTAAGGAAGAACCATTAGTGAAATTGGTGTTGGCTTGCCTGGCCCGCTGTTGAGCTCCATCACGACCTGAGTTAGGATTTTGGGTCGTGACAACGTAGTATCAGAGCTCTAGGTTCATGTAAGTCTCACGAGTCACGGGCAAGTCTAGTAGAGTCTTGCAGATCGGTACGGAGACGTCTGTACTTATCTTCAAGAGGCTACGGGGTTGTAGGAGTACTTCCCTTCTTGATTCCTCGTCGTGCTATTTGATTCCCTTAAGCCTTATGCCTATGTTTCTTCCTACTCAATCTTACGTGTCGCGAAGCGCTTGTTGTGAATCGGGAATTTGAGGAGTTGTAATGGTGCTACGGATATGATGCATGATGATCCCGTACATAGTTGATTGGGTTGTTGATATCGCCCTGCAAAAGGATATTATGTTGTTCCAGCTCAATAGTTGTAGGTCTGGGAGCCTTGAGACTATTCTCAGGATGTTAAGATGCTTACGATCGGTTATCGCACGACATTGTTATGATGGTAAAATGCTTGCCTATATGTCGGGGTGATGAATATCTCGAAGGGAGGTCTTCTCAGAGTGGGTTTCGAGATTTCAGTATTTGAGTTCCGGCAGAGGAAAGGCATTTGGACTATGAACGATCTGGTTCGGGTTGGTAAGGAAGTAAGACTTGGTGTTAACGAGCAAGGTGGAGTATTCACATGTGTTGTGGTATCATTGTTTGATTGAATAGCATGCGTTAAGTTCGCCGGTGTTATAGCACTTTAGTTGCATTGGGTTAGAGTGTTGGAGAAGCGGTTGCCGGAGATCGTGGTGTGTAGTGGTTCAGAATTGAATAGTTACTTCTAATAAAGGTAGCTTGAGAAAGACGATCTTCGGGGAATTTGAAGTCGTGGTGATCTGCTGGTTCAAGAGCCACATAGAATGATATTGAATTGAGGTTGCAATTGAGAAGCATGCGATGAAGGTAGACATATGAGAAGTGTTAGGTGGCGGCTAAATCTCTAGATCCATGCATTCGAGACGGAAGTCGGGTAGTTTCTTCAAGCAATGAGTTTAACTAAGCGGGAGAGTGGCAGTGTAGCCTATGAGTTCAGTGGTAAGACGGTTTCCTACCTTGAGGAGGAGTTGGAGTGGTTTGAGAATTTTAGTGGACAGGGATTAGGTCCCCGAGCTTAATCTGAATTGTTGGTTATCGGCAGAAGGTTGGATGCAACAGGGAAGAGTGGTTAGGGGCGAGGAAGGATGATATGGCGGTGAATTTGAAGATGTTGTAGAGCAATTAGTAGGTGTCCATGAGAAGCGAACAGACAGGTAAAGTTGGTGAATGACAACAAGTTTAGGGTGAAGTATTGATGTTGCAGACGGTATGCGCCGTAGCATTCTTGGAAAGTGTCAGTTGGTGAATTCCACGCGTGGGTTATCCCACATCCCCTATGAGTAGGTTACTGATTGTGTGATTGGAAAAGTTTCTCAAGGGGTTCTAGTGGCTATTCGGTAGGAGGCCGAATATGTGAAGGATGCTAGAGAATTTGAGTATTAATGGGATGCTAGCAAGAGAATTTAGAAGAATTCGACAGATTGGTTGAGCAAGATTTTGTTAACAGAGGAGAAAGGATCTCAGTAGTGTCTAGAATGGTGCAAGAAGTAGCTTCGGGCTAACTGGGGGAGTTCCACCATCTGCGGTGGGGTTGTAAGATTGTGATCTCATGGGGTTGCGGATTGTCGGCGTATTGGCATGTTATTTGGATCGGGTTGCACGCCGCAACAATGTGATGATGAGTACAATTCCATATATTTATTTATGTTATACTTCCTGTATTCTGAGGAAAGTTCATATTAGTTGCGTGAGTTGAATAATCCTTTCCTGAGTCAATTCTTTATGTATCGTGTTCGAGTTGTGGCCTATTAGCGCATTGTGATATCGTGTGTGACGGTTGGTCATGTCTGAGGTGATTTGTGGTCTGAACAGTTCATACTGGGTGAGACGAGGTTATTGCATCAGGGATCAGTGCGATATGATTAAGTGAATGCATTAAAGGACAGTTACTCTTATTGGTTTGTAGTGAGATGGTGGTCTTAGTAAAGAGGAAGGATTCAATGTTTGGTTAACTCTGCAATTGGTTAGAATTTCTACACATCTCCTCTGTTGGGATGGTATCGTCAGCATTATAGTATGATGTATGTGTATATCTTATAAAGTGTATTGAGAGCATCAGATTCGTAGAATTTTGGCTATTAAGGTTCAGGAAGCGTCATTGTTGTTAGATGATGGATTATGCGGTGTATGGTGCTAATCCAGCAAAGGTACGCAGTTGTGTTCTGGTGCCTCGTGTAATGGTTGATACGCTTTCATATATTAGAAAACAGGCCTGGAAGAGAATATTCGGTGTTGGAACTGAGTTCGAAACTTGCTGCATGGATAAAGGAGGATATCTTCAGATTTTATCAAGCTTATGTGTTCAACTAGGTTGTGGCCGCACGGGCAGGTGCATGAGGTGTGAAGCAGTGATTCCAAATAACAGAAAAGCAGTTCTTGGCACGTTCGAGGACGAACATCTGTTTAAGTGGGGGAGAGTGTAACGACTACGACCCCGTTTCCCTTAATGAGAATTATTTTGAATTTATAAGTATCACGCTATTTCAAACAAGTGATAAGTTAATTTGCGAAGGTGATAGGTTAATTAAATCAAAGAAAGTGAGTTCCGTCGAAGTTTGGCAATTTGGGGATAAAATACGATCCAAGTTATAATACCCCGTATTCATTGACTAGTACCATACAAAGTACCACATGACTATAACAGTAAGATGTACAAAGAGTATTAAAGTGAATAGTATTTAAGTAATTTAAGATAATTCTTAATTATGCGGGTAATTGATGAATTACCGGGTAACGGGACACTACCTAATTAACTAATAAATGGATAACATTTAATTTCCCCACCCCACCCCCACGTGGCAGCAAGCCACAACTAAGACATATGACACTTAGTCAAATGGGTTAGGTGGCTATCTAAAATAATAAGTCATAAAGTGGAATTCATACTAGTTTGGTCTTCATTTTGGACAGACAATGATAAGCATGAGAAATCAATCTTTCTGAAAAAATTCAAAGCATTTGAATTGAAGAACAGTCGCTGAAACTAATTCAAAGAGCTTCCACAAAATTTCTTGCGACCAATTTAATTCCAGTGAGAATTAGTAGCACTTTAGCAAAATAATTTTTGGGGTTTCAAGGTAGTACGGTGTACCCTTTTCCAAAAATATCATACGAATTTTTCTTACTCCAGTTACTAGTCCTCGGGTGTAGAGTTCGGAGTCGCGGGCATATTCTTGGTCCGAGAGGTAGATTCGACACGAGGTGAGTCTCCTTTCTAATCTTGCAAGAGGGAATTGTCCCCGTAGGTGTTACACATGCTATATGTAATTTGTTTGCGGGAGTTACGTATGTACCAAGTGACGAGAGTTCGTACGTAGCGGCTATTATTGTCACGTCCGGGTAGTTAGGCCCCACATCATGTCTTGTGTTCATCTTGTAATGAGTTATATGATATGAAATCCTGTTATATGTGTAGTTTTGTTTCTCTGAGATTTATGAAATTTAAAATAAAATGAAAGGAATTGTTTTACGGGAAGTAATATGAAAGAAATTGTTTATGGAAAGTATTGTGAAAAGAAAAGAATATTGTGTGTGCATGTGACCTCTTCGCAATTTACATTCTGCGAGCGGGGTGTGTTTTCCCCCACTCTTATGGGATCGAGCCGTACGCCACAACGGATAAATATACTCTTATGGGATCGGGTCGTACGCCACGGCGGATAAAGATACTCTTATGGGATCGGGCCATACGCCACGGCAGATAAAGATACTCTTATGGGATCGGATCGTACGCCACGGAGGATAGAGATACTCTTATGAGATCGGGTCGGACGCCACGGCGGATCGAAAAGTATTGGTATATTTGTATATAATCGAGTCAGCACACGAGTCGCAGGTACGATTCGCGATCGTGGAAAGCTTTATGGTAATTGTATATAATTGAGTCAGCACACGAGTCGCAGGTATGATTTGCGATCATGGGAGCTTGATGATAAATCAGTATAATTGAGTGAGCACTCGAGTCGCAGGTATGATTCGCCATCGAGGGGAGCTTTACGTCGATTCAGTTATTTTCTTACGACTCCGACCGGTTGTCTTATTCCTATGCACGTATGACTTTGTTGAACTGCAATGTACACTAATAATGTATACATTACATTAATACATAATATTTGTTCACAGTTAACTTGAATGATGAAATTGATGGTGTTTGTTATAATATTACAGTTTACTGTCAATAAGTGTTTATTGTCACAATTAGTATTATATAGTTATTTAACTGTATACATACCATGCAGTAACATATTGATTACACATTAGCATTAGACATTTCTAGACTTAAATGCTTATGTGACATTAACGTTTCAATGCGTTGGTGGTGCAACTATAGCATTGTATTGATCATTTGATGTTTACATGCAAACGAATATTTTTATTACGAAAATATTTTTACTCCTGCGTGCGTATGACTATTTGGTACTGTTTCATGGACATTGATTTGACCGATAATTGGGGGAAAGAAAGTGTAAATTGTTATTTACTTTCAGTGTTTATTTAGATTTCTGTGCCTTACACATATTTGTTGTACACTGTCATACATGCCTACTGTCTTCATTATATCCGGTTATATTATATTGTTGGATCTTAGTGAGTGTCAAGTCGACCTCTCGTCACTACTTCTTCGAGATTAGACGGGATACTCACTAGGTACATATTTATTTATGTACTCATGTTGCGCTTATGTACTTAACTGTACAGGTTATGAGGCTGGTGCTTCTGGTTATTAGACTGAAGCTAGATATTGACTGTAGTAGACCTGACTTCACGGGGAGCTTCTTCTCCTAACGATCCTCAGTAGCACCATGGAGTTTCTTTTGCTTATGATCCCGTCTATTTGTTTCAGACAGTGGGATTGTATATTCTACCTTTTGTATATCTAGTTAGTATGCCCGTGATACTCGTGACACTAGTTCCTGGCACACACGTAGTAGTTTTGTAGATTATGTTCGTACATATAGGTTTATTGTGGACCCACGCCTCATTATGACTGCCTTTGCTTAAAAACTGGTTAATTAACATTCGATTTTATGCTTTCGAACTTTGTAACTTGGTATATAATGAAGTAATTAATCGAGTAAGGAAGAACCCTTAGTGAAATTGGTGTTGGCTTGCGTCACCCCGCTGTTGGGCGTCATCACGATCTAAGTTAGGATTTTGGGTCGTGACATACTATTGGCATTGCGTATCGCATGACGTGACCCCGATTTTCAAATAAATTCATAGTACGCGTTCACGCGACTTTGACTATTTATTATAAACCAAATGTCATGAATTGTGTACACGTACGCGTGACATGATTTTCGAGATACCAAACTAAACGGGTATACGTACGCGTAACTCGCATTAAGGTAATCCTTTAGATAAATTGAGTAATTATAAGCGGTAAAAGGTAAAATACACATAGGTCCTAAAAATGAGTAATTAGATAATTTAAGCCAAGTATGAATCATTAAGCGACCGTGCTAGAACCACGAAATTCGGGAGTGCTTAACACCTTCTCCCGGTTAACAGAATTTCTTACCCAGTCTTCTGGTTTGTAGACTTTAAACGGAGTCAAATTTCCTCGATTTGTGATTTAAAACAAAAGGGTGATATGAGACACCATAACTTAATCCAAGTGGCGACTTTGAAAAAAATAATTTAATAATCTAAAATTTAAATAATGTCACTTAAATTGAAAAAACTTCCTTATGCCCATTTCGGGAAAAAGGACGTGCGACAATGATCACAAAGGAATGTTTTTCAAGAATAAAACATTGCAAGTTAATGCATAAGAGTTATTCAAATTGATCAGAAAAAATAAATATAGCAAATAAATAGAATTGGATGCTATTTCAATCCCATATATGGAATTGATAAAAACGTTATCAAAGTTAAGAAACAGACGTTACATAACTTTAAATGCATTAAGCCAAAAAAGGTAAAGTCAAGGTGTTTTTATAGCCATAATGATAGCCATTTAAGGCTAGAAAAATTATTATATTCAAAATTAAACTAATTTTCTGTTAGAAATATATTTAATATAATTGTTATATAAAGGCTCATTAATATAATATTAAAAGAATGAACTTAGACATCAATTTGAATATTTCTTTTTCAAGTTATCAAATTATTTTTCTAACTATTCCCCATATAACTCAAAAAGAATATTAAGTAATAGACTAAAATAAAAAGTTGGGTTTTCACAAATGAGCAAAATACGTCGAATCTGGTGTCTCTTGGACTATGAACCAGACCTAGATAAAATAAGAATAAATTTACAGAACAATTGGTGAAGTTTAAAACTTCTATGAACCAAGAATTTGTTTGTAAGTTTAGTGTCTTATCTATCACATTATACTCGCACACACTTTATTGTTTGATGCGGTTTTGCGCTAATAGGCCATGCGCGTGCCTGGTTTACATGAGTGCTCAAGAAATTTTTTGTCATAAATTTCATAGGAGCGGCCCCACTCCACTCATATAGGTCCATCCATGAAGTGTATTCTGCAGCACAATACACCACCTAAAAAAGGCTATGGATTATTGGATTAAGAGTTTAATAACTCAGTATCACATTCCTTGCAGTCTTGCACTATATACACACACCATAGGAATAGACATAATTTAATAGTGCACATTTGATCAACTAATGACTTGTTATTACCCATATGAACCTACTTCATGGGATCTCCAATCACATAGGTTGAGTTCCATCATTATTGCTATATTTCTAATTGGCAAAAGTCTCAACCCCTCGATGTTTCACTTATAAGTCAAAGGATCGGTCAAATCCTCTTTTGACTACACATTATATGTATGAAAATATTCTCATCTCTAAGCAATTGTTTTATCACATTATATCTTAAGAAAATGTGTTCACTTTTCCCGTTAAAATATTTATTTTCTACAATGGCTATTGCACTTTGGCTAGCACAATTCATCGACACAAATATTGTAGGTTTAATTCCTAGTGGAATACTCGCAAGAGGTTTCTTAATCAGCCTCATTGCCAGGCAACTTCAGTACCAGAACACCCCACCAAAAGGTGTTCATACAATCACTAGTGAGTTTTTACTCATTTGAATCAGAGATTCAATATCATTACTTTATCCTTCTAATCAAATAGAAATTCACATACAGAATACTAACTCATAGTACTTCTCCAGTAATGCATAAAATCATCTCAAAAGAAAAGAAATCTGACTTCCATTCAAGTGCCTTATGAAATATTCAATACATATTAAAAATTATTTTCTTTTGGTATCTTTCATATGCAAATACCAAAGTAAAATTTAACTTCTACATAAATATCTTAATAAGAAATGGGTCATAATTGAACAATTTATTCACCCATATATTTAAGAAACTCAAAGTAAAATACTATGACCCCCATATTTTCAGAATTTTTAAGGTAGGGGGTAATATTTTCCATAACTTATAAGAAGTATTATCAACTTCTCATAGACAAGACATTTCATCTTATAAATAACATCATATAATTTCACTCAAACAGTTATGTATAGCTGCCGACATTATGTTATCAAAAACACTTATTTTAAATAAGTACAAGTACTAGAATTTTTGACATTTATTTTAAAATTAGTAGGAATTATTAACAAATCATGATTACAATACTCACTGCCCATAAAAAATTATATTTTTATTTGATGAAACCTCATCATCTCAAAGAAAATTTTCACTCTAACTTTTTCTAACAATTCTACAGGAACCAAATTTGCTGGATATTAAAGTTATGGATCACCCAATTAATACCAATATTTTCCAGAAGTGAGTTTAAAAAGAAATTTTTCATTCTAAGAACTTGAGCTTGAATCCCCAAAATAAATAATTCATTCTTCTTGTTCTTCAACTTGAGTGTAGGAAACAAAATTAACTTTATTAGCACAAATTTGCTTAGCAGTACAAGAGTATAACATCCAGTCTGTTGCATTAACCATAAGATTTGCTTGAGAAATAGTCACAACAATTATATTATCCGCTTAGTCAAAATTATTTTTGACTTTGCAGAATTATTAATTCTCTCGAATCCTCTTCTACATTGAGAAATATACAATGTCTTAGTGTGCCTCCACAAAATACAATATACTTTCACTCTCCAATATATATATTGTCGCCACATGAATCACAAAATTCGTAAGGCTCTTTCATATTGACATTAAAAATTATTTCAGCGAGATGCAGGCGGAAAAAGCAATCGACAATAATATACATATATGAGTTCTTTTAGGTATATGTATATTAACTATTTTGATAAAAGTCGGATCTAGAATCACTCAATAGTTCACCTTACGATCTCTATCAACATAAGTAAACTGTAAAAATATTGATGCATTAGAAAATTAAATTTTACCACGGCTCAAAACGAATAACATATTGTCTCTTTAAAATTTTAAGAGAGGAAATTCAAACATTCAAGATAACGAGAACTACAAAAGCATCACTTGTAAGACTAAAGAGTTAACATGCATTTTCTTTCACAATACAATAATAAGCGAAAAAAGCAATCGACAATAATATATATATATATATATATA
>ML247627.1:11659-41281 GCA_005239495.1 Nicotiana undulata
TCTTTTAGATATATGTATATTAACTATTTTGATAAAAGTCGGATCTAGAATCACTCAATAGTTCACCTTACGGTCTCTATCAACATAAGTAAACTATAAAAATATTGATGCATTAGAAAATTAAGTTTTACCACTGCTCAAAACAAATAACATATTGCCTCTTTAAAATTTTAAGAGAGGAAATTCAAACATTCAGGATAACGAGAACTACAAAAGCATCACTTATAAGACTAAAGAGTTAACATGCATTTTCTTTCACAATACAATAATAACACGTAACAAATCGATATTAGTAAATAACGCACAGCCCGAAACACTAATAAAATTAGAAAGAAAGTATATGTACATTCTTAACGTCAAAGTTAGTCTGCTTGTTATATTCTCACGAGAATAAGCATAAAAGACTAAGAGGCATCAACTCAATTACGCGTATCTGACACTTAGATATAATATTAAGCAAAAGCATATCAAGCGAAAGATATTACCGCAGGTCAGCCAATCAGAATTCCATAAGTAGTATTCTCTATAAGAACAAAGTGTGTTATCCTTAAGATTGTTGGAAAATTTTGATGACTACGGAGAATAAACAATTTAGCTTGAGGCGTGTCAAGGATATTGTCCTTAAGGATATTTCGTCCACACCGTAATGACAAAAATTAAGCACCAGGATTCAACAAGCTCTTCTAATATAAACTAGAAACATACACAACAAAGATTGAATAAAAAAAACCTAGTACAAAAAAAAGAGGAAGAAGAAGAAAAGCTTTTACTTTTTGTCACACTTTTTTCACCCATCAAAATGATCACAAAGGAATATTATATATAGTCCAAAACTTATATCGACATCTGATTTTCAAGAATAAAACATTGCAAGTTAATGCCAAAAACGTTATCAAAGTTAAGAAACATACGTTACATAAACTTTAAATGCATTAAGCAAAAAGCGTAAAGTCAAAGTGTTTTTGATAGCCATAATGATAGCCATTTAAGGCTAGTAAAATTACTATATTCAAAATTAAACTAATTATCTGTAACAAATATATTTAAAATAATTGCTATAATAAAGACTCATTAACATAATATCAAAAGAATGAACCTAGCCATCAATTTAAATATTTCTTTTTAAGTTATCAAATTATTTTTCTAACAGTCCCAAAGTCATGATTTTATTACCATTTTAAAGCAGAATACACTTTGTAGGAGGGGATAGCCTAGCGCCCTAGCCTTCTATTACCCTTTTGAGAGAATGGCAAAGCCATCTCATATGGTTGAACATAAAACTTTTTGTAGGAAACAAAAAGGGATACGCTTATCCAGTGGTAATAAAGCTGGTGTGGTCATCGTGGCTCATAGACGAGAGCCCTTGACCTTCTCTTCTTAACTGGTAAACATAGTAATTGCCACCTATCTACATTTAGTAAACTTTTAATTTGCCTTGCCAAAAAACAAAGGAAACATGTATATAAATATGCATTACTTCTTGCTAGAGGCGGATTTAGGCTTTTGGAGGTGACGGGTGCCATAATCTTTTTTGATGTATACCTTATAATAACTAATATGAAATTTGTTAGGAATTTTTATTCATTTTTTTGAGTTTATTCGGGTCAACTTAATAGGTATTTTTAATATGCAAATACAAAAATTACTTCTTAGATATTAAAAAATAGAAGTAATTAGCATTTTAAATAAGAAAGCATACCTTTATTATAAAAACACACGTAAAATCAACATTTTCACTAGAAAATTATTTTTTATATATATTAAAATAAATTTACACAAGTAAGATAACGGGAATCATCAATCAGAATAAGAAATTTTTTTAAAATATCTTCAATAGATAAAGTGTACCCCACAAGTATAGAATTAAATAAATTACAAGTTCTCAAAAATCAAAATTATAAATCTCAGAATTTTTAAGCAATGCTTACAAAGTTTTTGTCACGACCCGAAATCCCACCCTTCAGGACGTGACTGCGTCTAACGTTGAGCCCGCTAGACAAGCCAACGTGCACAAATAATCTCACTTTTGCAACCCAATTCAACAGTAGTAAAGAAAATACCTTTAAAAATCTTAACAGAAATAACGAAATACTTCAGAATTTTTAACAGCGGAAATGTAATAGAAATTCGAAAATGCAAAGGGAAATAGTAAAATACATAGCGTCGCATAAGCCCAAAACCGGGGTGTCACAACTCACGAACTATCTAAACAGAGTGCTAAATACAGAGTCTGAAAAGAAATACACAATTGTCTTGAAACTAGGAGAAAAGGTAAGACAATAAGGAATCCAAAGGCAGGAGAGACACCAAGGCCTACGAACGTCGGCGGATATACCTTGAAGCTCTGGGTGGACTGAAGGTGACTCCCTCAATGTGGTCCACTGGGTCTGGATGCGGGGTCTGCAAAACATTAAGAAGTGCAGTGTAGCATCAGTACAACCGACCCCATGTACTGAGTAAGTGCCAAGCCTAACCTCGGCCGAAGTAGTGACGAGGCTAGACTTAGCAAGAACGTTAACATGTTCTATTTTATAACTCAAGCATGGAAAAGCAAGGCGAAATATAGGCAGCCAAGTATGGGATACAGGAGCAGTAAAGGGGAACAAGTGAAATGAAGCAGTTAAATTGACATATAGAAGTAAACAAGGGAAGCAATTTAACACTATAACTAACGAAACAAGTATAAGTACCAGAAATGTAAATAATGGCACGGCATCACCCTTAGTGCTTTTACTCTCTTCCTCACAATACGATGTATAATGTGAAATAGTAAAAATCATGGCACGCATCACCCTTCGTGCTTTTACTCTCTTCCTCACAATGTAATGTACAATGTAAGGCAATATAAATCATGGCACGACATTAACCTTCGGGCTTATAATCAATGTGAATCATGGCACGACATCACCCTTCGTGCTTTTACTCTCTTCCTCACAATGTAATGTACAATGTAAGGCAATATAAATCATGGCACGACATTAACCTTCGTGCTTATAATCGATCTAAATCATGGCACGTCATTAACCTTCGGGCTTATAATCAATGTGAATCATGGCACGACATCACCCTTCGTGCTTTACACTCTTCCTCACTATGCAATGTAATCAAATATCATGGTACGGCATAACCCTTCGTGCCTTACACTCTTCATCACTATGAAATGTAATCAAATATCATGGCACGGAATCACCCTTCGTGCTTTACACTCTTCCCCACCAAACAATGACAGATATAATGGCAAGGAGTACAGCATAGTGGAAATACATTTCAATATCACCCGACAGGGGGAAAACATCAATCAATTTCACAGCAAGTGCCCGGCAAGGGTCTCAGCTATAAATAATCATTTCAAATATATCCTTAACAGTTGGGTTTTCAATCGAACCGATATATCATAAGTTCATCAACCAAGATTTCCAACAACAATGGCTTCCAAGTAGATACAAGTTCATAATATAACGAACATGGAAGTAATAACAAGATTTTTATCAAAATAGACTCACGGGCATGCTGGACACACAATGCATCGGTACTCGTCACCTTACCTATGCATTGAACATGATGAATACTTAGCACATATCATACAATACCTATTCCCTCACCAAAGTTAGGCAAGACACTTACCTCGGGTCCAAAATATAGCAATCAACCTTCTAACACCGCCTTTCCTTTTGAATTCAACTCTGGAACAACAATATCTAGGAATAATTAACTTACGTATATCAATAATAACTCAATAACACAATCCCATAGCTTAAATACACAATTCCTATCATTCTTCCAAAATTTCCAAATTTCGACCCCGGGCCCGCTTGGTCCAAACACGAGGCTCGGACCAAAACCCGATCACCCATACCCCCACGAGTTAGAATATAAAATTTGTTTTGAAATCCGACCCCAAATTGGGGTTGAATTACCCAAAATTCCCAAAAACCTAACTCTACCCAAAAACCCCTAATTTCTACTTTGATTTTAGGAGTTTAGGCCTAGATTCTAGTGTTTATGACAGAAAAGTGGGAGAAAGTGGTGTTAGAATCGATTACCTCTGAGACTGTAGTGATGGAACTCTCCAAAAATGACTAAGGGGCTGTGGAGAAGAAGATGAGGGTGAAAATTATGAAAAATCCCGTAATCGGTCTGTTTTGGGTATTTAAAAATGACTGGGCGAAAATGCACTCTGCGATCGCAGAAGGGGAGTCGCAGAAGAGGACTTAACTGAACCTGCGCGATCGCAGGAGGACAAACGCGATCGAAGAGAACTGGGACCTCACCTCTACGCGATTGCGGACCCCTACACGCGACCGCACTGGATTAACTACCCCTAGACCCCGACCTACCTAGCCCACTATGCGATCGCGGAGTAGATGATGCGATCGCATAGAGTGACAATGACCCCCTCCCAACCCAGTACTATGCGATCGCAGCTATGCTTATGCGATCGCATAGAGACACACACCAGGCACCAACAGTTGAACCATAACACCAGATTTTTCCCTTTTTCACACCCCGTTAGCTCCCCGAAACTCACCCGAGCCCTCGGGTCTCAAAACCAAAAACACACACGACCCCCAAAATATCCTACGAACTTATTCAAGAATTTAAATCACTAAAATATCATCAAAACCATTTAATCAAACCCCAAAACTCTTAGAATTTTCTTAAAACTTCGTAAAGCATAACTTTTCCAAATTTAATCCGAATCACGTCATTTCAAGTCCGTTTTACACCAAATTTCACATATAACTAACATAACATATAATAAACTTGTTCCGGGCTCCGGAACCATAATACTGGCCCGGTAACATGGTTTTCACATCAAACTTCATTTTCAAAAACCTTTATTATTTTCAAAAAATAATTTTTCTTTAAAAATTCATTTCTCGGGCTTGGGACCTCGGAATTCGATTCCGGGCATACGCCCAAGTCCCATATTTTCCTACGGACCCTCCAGGAACGTCAAATCACGGGTCCGGATCCGTTTACCAAAAATGTTGACCAAAGTCAACTTTAATCAATTCATTAACACAAAAATTCTATTTTATCAAATTTCCACATAAGAGCTTCCCGGCTACACGCCCGGGATGCGCACGCATATCGAGGTGAGATTAACGGAAGATTTCAGAGCCTCAAAACACAGATTTAACTGAATTTACTTAGGATGACCGTTTGGATCATCACAATCTCCACCTCTAAAACAAACGTTCTTCCTCGAACGGACGTAGAAAATTACCTGAGCCTGAGAAAAGGTGGGGATAACGAATCCTCATATCGGACTCGGACTCCCAAGTAGCTACCTCGGCAGGCTGACCTCTCCACTGAACACGGACCGAAGGATAACTCTTCGATCTCAACTGGCGAACCTGCCTATCTAATATAGCTACCGGCTCCTCCTCATAAGTCAAATCCTTGTCTAAATGGACACCGCTGAAGTCAAGAACATGAGAAGGATATGCAATGTACCTCCAGAGCATAGATATATGAAACACTGGATGTACGGCTGATAAATGCGGTGGCAAGGCAAGTCTGTAGGCCACCTCTCCTACCTTGTCCAAAATCTCAAATGGACCAATATACCTAGGGCTCAACTTGCCCTTCTTTCCGAATCTCATCACGCCCTTCATAGGCGACACTCGAAGGAACACCTGGTCTCCTACCATAAAAGCCAAATCTCGAACTCTACGATCTGCATAGCTCTTTTGCCTGGACTGAGCTGTACGAAGCCTATCCTGAATAATCTTCACCTTATCCAAGGCATCCTGGACTAACTCAGAATCCAATAACCTAGCCTCTTCAGGCTCAAACCATCCGACTGGAGACCGACATCGCCTACCATACAATGCCTCATACGGAGCCATTGAAATGCTCGACTGGTAATTGTTGTTGTAGGCAAACTCTGCTAAGGGCAAGAACTGGTCCCATGAACCACCAAAATCAATAACACAAGCTCGCAACATATCCTCCAAAATCTGAATAGTACGCTCGGGTTGTCCGTCCGTCTGAGGATGAAATGATGTGCTCAACTCAATCTGTGTGCCCAACTCTTGCTGAAATACTCTCCAAGAGTGGGAGGTAAACTGACTACCTCGTTCGGATACAAAACTGACAAAGGAATGAAATGTGCTGACTTGGTCAGCCTATCCACAACAACCCATACTGCATCAGCCATCCTCTGGGTCCGTGGAAGCCCAATTACAAAATCCATCGTGATACGCTCCCACTTCCACTCAGGAAGCTGAATCTGCTGCATCAAACCACCAGGTCTCTGGTGCTCATACTTAACCTGCTGGCAATTCAAACACCGAGCTACATAGGCTACAATATCCTTCATCATACTACGCTGCCAATAATGTTGTCGCAAGTTCTGGTACATCTTTGCAGTGCCCGGATGAATGGAATACCAGGAACTATGGGCCTCCTGTAGTATCAACTCATGCATGCCATCGACATCAGGAACACATATACGACCCTGCAATATCAAAATTCCCTCAGCATCAACTATGACCTTCTTGGCACGTTCGTGCCGAACCGCATCTCTAAGAACGCACAAATGCCGATCATCATACTGCCTGGCACGAATACGGTCATACAATGAATAACGAGCGACGATATGGGCCAAAACACTGCCACCCTCAAAACCTCCAATCTAACAAATCGATTGGCTAACGCCTGAACATCCAAAGCCAAAGGTCGCTCTCCAACTGACAAATAGGCCAAACTACCCATGTTGACTGACTTCCGGCTCAACGCATCGGCCACCACATTGGCCTTTCCCGGATGATAGAGGATAGTATTATCATAATCCTTCAGAAACTCTAACCATCTCCTCTGCCTCATGTTCAACTCCTTCTGTCTGAATAGATACTGCAAGCTCTTATGGTCCATGAACACCTCACATGGCACTCCATACAGATAGTGCCTCCAAATCTTCAAAGCGTTAACAATAGCTGCAAGCTCCAAATCAAGGACTGGATAGTTCTTCTCATGAATCTTCAACTAACGAGAAGCATAGGCTATAACCTTCCCATCATGCATCAACATTGCACCAAGCCCAACCCGCGAAGCATCGCAATACACGGTATAAGGCCTTGTACCTGTGGGAAACACTAACACTGGTGTCATGGTCAAGGCTGTCTTGAGCTTCTGAAAGCTCACTTTACACTCCTCAGACCACATGAACTGAACACTCTTCTGCGTCAACTTGGTCATAGGGGTTGCTATAGATGAAATGCCCTCCACGAACCGGCGATAATAGCCTGCGAGGCCCAAGAAACTCCGAATCTCTATGGCTGAAGTGGGCCTAGGACAATCTCTAACTGCTGAAACTTTCTTCGGATCCACCTAAATGCCCTCTGCCGATAAAACGTGGCCCAAGAATGCCACAGAACTCAACCAGAACTCACACTTAGAAAACTTGGCATACAACTGCCTATCTCTCAGAGTTTGGAGGACGACTCTAAGGTGCTGCTCATGCTCCTCTCGGCTGCAAGAGTATATCAAAATATCATCAATGAAAACAATAACGAACGAGTCCAAATAAGGCCTGAATACCCGGTTCATAAACTCCATGAAAGCAGCGGGGGCATTAGTCAACCCAAAAGACATCACCAAAAACTCATAGTGCCCATAACGAGTGCGGAAGGCTGTCTTAGGAACATCACACGCCCTGATCCTCAGCTGATGATAACCAGACCTAAAGTCTATCTTAGAGAATACCGTAGCACCCTGAAGCTGATCAAATAAGTCATCAATCCTCGGCAAAGGATACTTGTTCTTGATAGTAACCTTATTCAACTGCTGGTAGTCAATACACATCCTCATTGAGCCATCTTTCTTCTTCACGACCAATACTGGAGCACCCCACGGAGAAACACTAGGCCTGATGAAGCCTTTATCCAACAAATCCTGTAATTGTTCCTTTAATTCCTTTAACTCTAGCGGAGCCATACGATACGGGGGAATAGAAATGGGTTGAGTGCCCTCAGCTAACTCAATACAAAAGTCAATATCCTTGTCGGGTGGCATACCCGGCAGGTCAGCAGGGAATACATCTAGAAACTCACGAACCACGGCACGAACTTTATAGAAGTAACCTCAGCACTCGAATCACGAACATAGGCCAAATAGGCCAAACAACCCTTCTCGGCCATGCGCCGAGACTTCATATAAGAAATAACCCTACTAGAAGAATGACTAGGATTCCCTCTCCACTCTAAACGAGGTACTCCTGGCAAGGCTAAGGTCACTGTCTTGGCATGACAATCCAAGATAGCATGATAGGGGGATAACCAATCCATCCCCAATATAACATCAAAGTCAACCATATCAAGAAGCAAAAGATAAACCTGAGTCTCCAGACCACCAATAACTACTACGCAAGCACAGTAGACTCGATCTACCACTATAGAATCACCCATCGGTGTAGACACATGTACAACAATACTCAAGGAATCACGGGGCATTCTCAAATAAGGGGGAAAATTATGAAGACACATAGGAGAATGTAGAACCCGGATCAAATAACACCGAAGCCTCTCGGCTGCAAACTGAAACCGTACATGTAATAACTTCGTCAGAAGCCTCAGCATCAGGACGAGCAGGAAAAGCATAACACCGGGGCTGAGCCCCTCCAACCTGTACATCTCTGGTTCTACCTGCTACGAGCTGACCTCTACCTCTCATGGCTTGTGCTCCACCTCTGGCACCTCGACCACCACCCCTAGCTGGCTGAGGGGGTAAGGGTGCACCTGCTGCGAGAACCAAGGCACGGGAACCCTGATACTGGGGTCCACTCGAAGCTCGGGGGAAATATCTGGCAATGTGCCCCGGGCTACCATAACTATAACAAGATCTCTGCTGCTGTGGCTGATGACTCGGGAACTGTCCCTGACGACCCTGATAACCACCCTGGTAACTCTGAAGTAGTTGTGCACTAATAGATGCTGGTGGTGCACTAACATGAGCTGGCGGTGCACAGGGAGATACCTGAAGTGCTGACTGAAAAGGTCGGGGTGGATGACCCCTGTTGAAAGAATCCCTACCTGCAGATAAGGCTCCACTTAATCTACCAAAATGACGGGGCCTCTTGTCAGCTCCCTGACCACCCCCCTGTGAAAAAATCATCTCAATCCTCCTGGCCACATCGGCCGCATCTTGGAAAGAAATGTCAGTACTCGAATCCCTGGTCATCTGGAGTCGTATAGGCTGGGCCAATCCCTCAATGAACCTCTGAACCCTCTCCTGATCAGTAGGGAGTATCATCAATGCATGCTTGGCTAGAGCGATGAACCTGGTCTCGTACTGAGTAACAGACATAGATACCTACTGGAGGCGCTCAAACTGCCTCATAAGATCCTCTCGCTGAGTAATGGGAAGGAACTTCCCCAAGAATACCTCTGTGAACTAAGCCCAAGTCAAAGGTGCAGACCCAGCTGGTCTGGCTAAGCAGTAGTCCCTCCACTAAGTCTTGGTTGCGCCAGATAGTCGGAAAGTAGCGAAGTCAACTCCATTGGACTCCACTATGCCCATGTTCCGAAGAACCTCATGACAGTTGTCCAAGTAATCCTGTGGGTCCTCTGACGGTGCACCAGTAAAAGTAGTAGTGAATAACTTGGTGAATCTGTCCAGTCTCCATAGAGCATCTGTTGACGTAGCTGCACCCTCAGCTGCCGGTGCCACAATACCCGGTTGAGCTACTCCAGCTGTCTGAGGTGCTGGAGTCTAAAATTGAGTGGCAACCTGCTCTAGGGTATGAATAACAGGAGTCTGGGTCCCACCCCCAGCCTAAGAACCAGCTGGTGCAGTAGGAAGAAGACCGGCATGAGCCACACTCTCCATAAGCCCCACCAAGCGGACTAGAGCGTCCTGAAGCACTGTGGTAGCAATGAATCCCTCTGGGACCTGCGCTGGTCCAACAGGGACTGCCGGAACTAGGACCTCTTCGTCAGACTCGACCTGAGGGTCCTCCAATGGGGCTGCTGCTCTAGGTTGATCCCGGCCTCGGCCTCGGACTCTAGCACGGCCTCTTCCTCGACCTCGACCCCTCGTAGGAGCTATAGCAGGAGTGTTGGGCTGCTGAGCGGAACCAAGGGAAGAACGCATCCTCGCCTTCTGTGAGAGAGTATAATGGAAACTCAATCAGTACACGGAATTCATATCGCATGACAGAGATGAAGAAATGTGGAGTTATCCTAACTTTGCAGCCTCTGGGGATAAGTACAGACGTCTCTGTACCGATCCCTCAGACTCTACAAATTTTTCCGTGAGTTGAGAGACCTAAGCAACCTAGAGCTCTGATACCAACTTGTCACGACCCGAAATCCCACCCTTCAGGACGTGACTGTGTCTAACGTTAAGCCCGCTAGACAAGTCAACGTGCACAAATAATCTCACTTTTGCAACCCAATTCAACAGTACTAAAGAAAATACGTTTAAAATTCTTAACATAAATAACAAAATACTTCAGAATTTTTAACAGCGGAAATGTAATAGAAATTCGAAAATGCAAAGTGAAATAGTAAAATACATAGCGTCGCATAAGCCCAAAACCGGGGTGTCACAACTCACGAACTATCTAAAGAGAAAGCTAAAGGCATAGTCTGAAAAGAAATACACAATTGTCTTGAAAATAGGAGAAAAGGTAAGACAATAAGGAATCCAAAGGCAGGAGAGACACCAAGGCCCACGAACGCCGGCGGGTATACCTTGAAGCTCTGGGTGGACTGAAGGTGACACCCTCAATGCGGTCCACTGGGTCCGGATGCGGGGTCTGCACAACATTAAGAAGTGCAATGTAGCATCAATACAACCGACCCCATATACTGAGTAAGTGCCGAGCCTAACCTCGGCCGAAGTAGTGACGAGGCTAGACTTAGCAACAACGTTAACCTGTTCTATTTTACAACTCAAGCATGGAAAAGCAAGGCGAACGATAGGCAGACAAGTATGGGATACGGGAGCAGTAAAGGGGAACAAGTGAAATGAAGCAGTTAAATTGACATATAGAAGTAAACAAGGGAGGCAATTTAACACAATAGCTAACAAAACAAGTATAAGTACTAGAAATGTAAATAATGGCACGGCATCACCCTTCGTGCTTTTACTCTCTTCCTCACAATGCAATGTACAATGTAAGGCAATATAAATCATGGCACGACATTAACCTTCGTGCTTATAATCGATGTAAATCATGGCACGACATTAACCTTCGTGCTTATAATCAATGTGAATCATGGCACGACATCACCCTTCGTGCTTTACACTCTTCCTCACTATGCAATGTAATCAAATATCATGGCACGACATCACCCTTCGTGCTTTACACTCTTCCTCACTACGCAATGTAATCAAATATCATGGCACGGCATCACCCTTCGTGCTTTACACTCTTCCTCACCAAACAATGACAGATATAATGGAAAGGAGTACAACATAGTGGAAATACATTTATATATCACCCGGCAAGGGGAAACATGAATCAATTTCACAGCAAGTGCCCTGCAAGGGTCTCAGCTATAACCAATCATTTCAAATATACCCTTAACAATTGGGTTTTCAATCGAACCGATATATCACAAATTCATCAACCAAGATTTCCAACAACAATGGCTTCCAAGTAGAGACAAGTTCATAATATAACAAACATGGAAGTGATAACAAGATTTTTATCAAAATAGACTCACGGGCATGCTGGACACACAATGCATAGGTACTCGTCACCTTACCTACGCATTGAACATGATGAATACTTGCACATAGCATACAATACATATTCCCTCACCAAAGTTAGGCAAGACACTTACCTCGGGTCCAAAATATAGCAATCAACCTTCTAACACCGCCTTTCCTTTTGAATTCAACTCCGGAACAACAATATCTAGGCATAATTAACTTAAGTATATCAATAATAACTCAATAACACAATCCCATAGCCTAAATACACAATTCCTATCATTCTTCCAAAATTTCCAAAATTCGACCCCGGGCCTGCTTCGTCCAAACACGAGACTCGGATCAAAACCCGATCACCCATACCCCCACGAGTTAGAATATAAAATTTGTTTTGAAATCCGACCCCAAATTGGGGTTGAATTATCCAAAATTCCCAAAAACCTAACTCTACTTTAAAACCCCTAATTTCTACTTTGATTTTAGGACTTTAGGCCTTGATTCTAGTGTTTATGGAAGAAAAGTGGGAGAAAGTAGTGTTAGAATCGATTACCTCTGAGATTGTAGTGATGGAACTCTTCAAAATGGCTAAGGGGTTGTGGAGAAGAAGATGAGGGTGAAAATTATGAAAAATTCCGTAATGGGTCTGTTTTGGGTATTTAAAAATGACTGGGCGAAAATGCACTCTGCGATCGCAGAAGGGAGGTGCGATTGCAGAAGAGGACTTAACTGAACATGCGCGATCGTAGGAGGACAAACGCGATCGCAGAGCACTGGGACCTATCCTCTACGCGATCGCGGACCCCTACACGCGACCGCACTGGATTAACTACCCCCAGACCCCGGCCTACTTAGCCCACTATGCGATCGCGGAGTAGATGACGCGATCGCATAGAGTAACAGTGACCCCCTCCCATCCCAGTACTATGCGATCGCATCTATGCTTATGCGATCGCATAGAGACACACACCAGGCACCAGCCGTTGAACCAAAACACCAGAGTTTTCCCTTTTTCACACACCGTTAGCTCCCCGAAACTCACCCGAGCCCACGGGTCTCAAAACCTAAAACACACACGACTCCCAAAATATAATACAGATTTATTCAAGTATTTAAATCACCAAAACATCATCAAAACCATTGAATCAAACCCCAAAACTTTTAGAATTTTCTTAAAACTTCATAAAGCTTAAGTTTTCCAATTTTAATCTGAATCACGTCATTTCAAGTCCGTTTTACACCAAATTTCACAGATAACTCACATAACATATAATAAACCTGTTCCGGACTCCGGAACCATAATGCGGGTTCGGTAACACAGTTTTCACATCAACTTCATTTTCAAAAATCTTTATTATTTTCAGAAATTGTTTTTCTTTAAAAATTCATTTCTCGGGCTTGGGACCTCGGAATTAGATTCCGGGCATACGCCCAAGTCCCATATTTTTCTACGGACCCTTCGGGACTGTCAAATCACGGGTCCGGGTCCGTTTACCAAAAATGTTGGCCAAAGTCAACTTTAATCAATTAATTAACACAAAAATTCCATTTTTATCAAATTTCCACATAATAGCTTCCCGGCTACACCCTCGGGTTGCGCACGCATATCGAGGTAAGATTAACGGAGGCTTTTGGAGCCTCGAAACACAGATTTAGCTGAATTTACTTAGGATGACCTTTTGGGTCATCACAGTTTTTGTCATAATTTAATAGTAAAATGATTTAAATTATATTTAATAACCATAGAATAACATAAGATGAAAAAAAATTGATCTCAATCGAACTTCCCATTAAGAATAATATTTTTCGGATATAAAAGAAGAAAACTCATAAATTTGAGATTATGAGGAATGTGTTATGAAATATTATATTTTGTAGTGGATGTCTATAACTCCTAAAGAAGTTACTCCCACTATTCTTCTCAATTATCTCCATAACTCTCACTACTCCAATAGTTATGGAGTTATGGTTGTAACTCCCATACCTCCATAATTTCCCCATGATCTTCCTCAATGATCTAAAATGTTTAATGTCATGTTTATGACATTCTTTTGTATACCACTATGTAATATTACAAAATAGAGGATGAAGTGATATTGTACACACTTGAAACACTTGAAAGAAATAAGAAGCTCTCATCTCTTGCTCTTTACCTTCTTGTCTATTTTCTTGTTTTGTATTATTACTTTGAGCTTAGTTTCTTGACACGTTATCAGCACGAATTGCTATATTCTTCTTATATTTTCTATAAGAGATGAAAGTCTCTCATGGGAGCTACAACCTTGAATCAATTTGGTTGAGCTTGTGAAAATTTGGGCATTTCGTTGCAATATCAATATTGTGTTTGCTTCTATTATACATGGAGTATCATTTTTCAATTTCCATGAATTCTGCAATTAACTTACGTTAATATTTAAGACTTGGTTTAATTTGTGTTACTTAACAATTTAGTTTTATTTGTGCAGATGTATACATAGGATTATGGAGTACCTGTCATTTCAAGTCCGTTTTACACCAAATTTCAAAGATAACTCACATAACATATAATAAAACTGTTCCGGTCTCCGGAACCATAATGCGAGTTCGGTAACATGGTTTTCACATCAAACTTCATTTTCAAAAATCTTTATTATTTTTAGAAAATAGTTTTTCTTTAAAAATTCATTTCTCGGGCTTGGGACCTCGGAATTAGATTCCGGGTATACGCCCAAGTCCCATATTTTCCTACGGACCCTTCGGGACCGTCAAATCACGGGTCCGGGTCCGTTTACCAAAAATGTTGACCAAAGTCAACTTTAATCAATTAATTAACACAAAAATTCTATTTTTATCAAATTTCCACATAAGAGCTTCCCGGCTTAACGCTCATGATGCGCACGCATATCGAGGTAAGATTAACGGTGGCTTTCGGAGCCTCGAAACACAGATTTAGCTGAATTTACTTAGGATGACCTTTTGGGTCATCACAGTTTTTGTCATAATTTAATAGTAAAATGATTTAAATTATATTTAATAACCATAGAATAACATAAGATGAAAAAAATTGATCTCAATCGAACTTCCCATTAAGAATAATATTTTTCAGATATGAAAGAAGAAAACTCATAAATTTGAGATTATGAGGAATGTGTTATGAAATATTATATTGTGTAGTGGATGTCTATAACTCCTAAAGAAGTTACTCCCACTATTCTTCTCCATTATCTCCATAACTCTCACTACTCCAATAGTTATGGAGTTATGGTTGTAACTCCCATACCTCCATAATTTCCCCATGATCTTCCTCAATGATCTAAAATGTTTAATGTCGTGTTTATGACATTCTTTTGTATACCACTATGTAATATTACAAAATAGAGGATGAAGTGATATTGTACACACTTGAAACACTTGAAAGAAATAAGAAGCTCTCATCTCTTGCTCTTTACCTTCTTGTCTATTTTCTTGTTTTGTATTATTACTTTGAGCTTAGTTTCTTGACACGTTATCAGCACGAATTGCTATATTCTTCTTATATTTTCTATAAGAGATGAAAGTCTCTCATGGGAGCTACAACCTTGAATCAATTTGGTTGAGCTTGTGAAAATTTGGGCATTTCGTTGCAATATCAATATTGTGTTTGCTTCTATTATACAGGGAGTATCATTTTTCAATTGCCATGAATTCTGCAATTAACTTACGTTAATATTTAAGACTTGGTTTAATTTGTGTTACTTAACAATTTAGTTTTATATGTGCAGATGTATACATAGGATTATGGAGTACCTGTCATTTCAAGTCCGTTTTACACCAAATTTCAAAGATAACTCACATAACATATAATAAACATGTTCCAGGGTCCGGAACCATAATGCGGGTTCGGTAACACGGTTTTCACATCAAACTTCATTTTCAAAAATCTTTATTATTTTCAGAAAATAGTTTTTCTTTAAAAATTTATTTCTCGGGCTTGGAACCTCGGAATTAGATTCCGGGCATACGCCCAAGTCCCATAATGTAATACTATAACTGTCCGGAATACAAATTGGACAGAAAAGAAAATACAATACTCTGAAGGAGACTTTGATGGTTGCAGATCATCTCGAGAGGTGCAGCTCACCTAAGTCCCCATATCAACCATGCTACGGCGCCAAGCGAGGCCACTAGATATACATGTACCTGTGCAACAAAATGCACAACAACTGTAGTATGAGTACGAAAATAACGTGTACCCAGTAAGTATCCCTCCTAACCTCAAAGAGGTAGTGATGAGAGGTCGGCTTGACACTTACTAGATGTTAAATTTATATAATCAAGTGTGATGTCGAACATGGATATCAAAAATCAAATAACAAATAACAACAGGAAAGGACAACTTTCCATAAATTTATAAGTCCCATTTTCCGTCATTTCAATTAGCAATTTACATCTTAAAGAAGTTTAACAGTTCAAATCACAGATGGTATTTAGAAAATATCATGAGCAGGAAATGCCGAAGGTCGAACGGCCCGAACCAACAATAAATAAATGTGCACAGCCGAAGGGTCGAACGGTTTGAACCATAGATGTATCTATTACCTGCTGTGGCATACGGCCTGCTCCCATGAGAGTAGTAAAATAAATCACCCCGCTATAAATTGCGAAGCGGTTACACATAAACATACACATTCAAACAGTCAACCCCGACTACATCAGGAAAAATTACCCAAGAAATGACGATTTCTCTTTTAAAGGTCGAGAAGATGGTGTTTAATCTTTTTAGAAATTCATTTACCAAGTTCGATAGGGTTAAGCATTTAAATTTATCAGTAAAATTATAAGTATGACAAGTAAAGCATGCTTTTGGGTCCTAGACTACCCGGACATAAGTATAATAGTAGCTACGCACGAACTCTCGTCTCCTCGTGCGTACGTAGCCCCCTCAAATAGTAGCACATAATTGATTATTTCACCTATGGGGACAATTCCCCCTTACAAGGTTAGAAAGGAGACTTACCTCGCTCCGAAGATTCATAACCGGCTTCCAAGCCCTTCCGACGAATCAAATCAATGCACAACTCTCCAAAACTAGCCAAATAACGTGCAAACCAATAAAAGTATACTCTAATACTTGTAACAATTCAATTTATATAAATTCCCAACTCCACTCGGAAAGTTGACAAAATTGCCCTCGGGCTCACGTGCCCGGATTCCTAAATTTTTTGAAGATAAATTTTACCCATAGCCTCATGAATTCAAATATATAATTCTCTCTCAATTTCATGCCCAAATTCGTGGTAACAATCCAACAATACAAATTCTATGTTTTTCTTCAAAACCCTAAGTTTCCACTAATTTCCCATGATTTTCCATGTTAAAATCTAGATATAATCCAAGTAATTAACTTGCAATAGGTGGGATTGACTTACCTCCAAGTTTCTAGGTGAATATCCCTCTCAAGAAGCTCCAAAAATCGCCCAAGAATGAAGAAATGAGCAAAAATGCTCAAACACCCGCTTTAAACACTCACTGCCCAGCGATCTTCGCGCCCGCGGCAAAACCTTCACGCCTGCTGTAACGACCTAGCTAGTCGTTTCGCGTATTAGGACTCCGTTCACTTAAATGAAACCTTACCTAGCGGCTATTCGTTCTTTATGACTCGCGGGAGCGGGCGGTTCGGGATTTGGGAATGATTTGGATGGTTTAGGAACACTTGGTTCCTTAAGGCTGGCCTATTTCACCAAGTTTGACTTCGGTCAACATTTTGAGCGAGCGACCTCAGAATCGAGTTTTGACAGCTCCAGTAGCTCCGTATGATGATTTTGGACTTGGGCGTATGTTCGGCTCGGGTTTCTGATGACCCGGGAGCGTTTCGGCGCCCGAAATGGAAATCAGGATTTCCTTAATTTTAGAATTTGGCCTGGAACAGGAATTCATGCTATCGGGGTCCGAATGGAATTCCGGGACCAGCAATAGTTCCGAATAGTCATTTATGACTTGTCTGCAAAATTTGGGGTCATTCCGAGTAGTATAGACCCGTTCGGCGTAATGTAATGAATTCTAGAATATCAAAGTTCTTAAGTTTGATTAATTTGATTTTGGTAGCGACTATTCGTGATTTATGACTCGTGGGAGCAGGCGGTTCGGGATTTGGGAATGATTTGGATGGTTTAGGAACACTTGGTTCCTTAAGGCTGGCCTATTTGGCCAAGTTTGACTTCGGTCAATATTTTGAGCGAGCGACCTCGAAATCGAGTTCTGACAGCTCCAGTAGCTCCGTATGATGATTTCGGACTTGGGCATATGTTCGTCTGGGGTTTCTGATGACCCAGGAGCGTTTCGGCGCCCGAAATGGAAATCAGGATTTCCTTAAGTTTAGAATTTGGCCTGGAAAGGGACTTCATGCTATCGGGGTCCGAATGGAATTCCGGGACCGGCAATAGTTCCGAATAGTCATTTATGACTTGTCTGCATAATTTGGGGTCATTCCGAGTAGTATAGACTCGTTCGGCGTAATGTAATGAATTCTAGAATTTCAAAGTTCTTAAGTTTGATTAATTTGGTTTTGGGGTGGAATTTGAGTTCCGTTGTTGTTTTTCATGTTCCGGAAGTTTGAGCGAGTCTGTATCATGAATACAGACTTGCCAGTACTGTTGGACGGGGTCCCGAGGGGCTCGGAGGTGTTTTAGACCCCCAGGAGCTAAGTTGGAAAAACCAGAAATTTCTCTATCTGGTTTCCTTCTCTGCGATCGCAGAAGGAGGGTCGCGATCGCGGAGAAGGGTTTTGCTGGGCTGCTGATTGTTCTCTGCGATCGCAGCCTTCCCCTTGCGATCGCATAGGTGCGGGCCCCAAAGCTTCGCGATCGCAGCCCTTTCACGCGATCGCATTGAGTCGCAGCTGGGCCGGGTGAAATTGTTCATTGCGATCGCAGGACCTCTGCCGCGATCGCAGAGGTCAAACCAGATGGTCTTCGCGATCGCAGGACCTCTAATGCGATAGCAGAGGTCAGTCCGGTTGCCCTTCGCGATCGCAGGCCTAGTGTCGCGATCGCAGTTAAGCTTTTCCTGGGCAGTATTTAAATGCCCAATTTCGGGTTTCTTCTTCATTTCTCAACTCCCAAGTTAGAGAAAGGGCTGCCCAAGTTCAAATTCATCAAGGTAAGTGATTTCTAGTCCGTTTTCATGACTATTTAACATCAAATTCAAATAAAATTCTCTTCCAATTATCTTAAAATTCATAGGAATTGATAGAAAGATGTGGGGTTTTGGGAAAATAGTGAAACTTCATTTTTAGCCATAAATTCCTAAATGAATTATGTAATTACGATCCTTGGGCTTCGGGTAATTCCTTCCTTCGAGAATTTTCAAAATCCGAACGCGTGGGCCCGGGGTCGAAATTTCAAAAACCTTCAAGAATACTATATTTTGGTGTTTCTTGTTAATTCTTATTCTTGGGGCATAAATTGATTCAATTATGCTATGTTTGGCTAGCTGTGAGCCGTCGAGGGTAGTTTCAGAATTTCGGGCGCATCTTTTGATCCGGTCCTTGGTCCGAGGAGTGCTTTTATCGAGGTGAGTCTCCTTTCTAACCTCGTAAGAGGGAAATTGTCCCTCTAGGTAACCTTGTTTGCTATGTGATCTTGTTTGGGGGCTACGTACGCACCGAGTGACGAGAGTCCGTATGTAGTGGCTATTACTGCTTCGTCCGGGTAGCTAGGACACAACATGCTCATTATTTTCCCCTGTTGTAGTATAGACATGACTTGTATACTTGTGTGATTGGCATTGTTGTCTTTGAACGTTTTGATACTTGTCTTGATTTAAGTGTGATAAGAGAATCACGACAGAGTGATGATTTATTATATTATGGGATCGGGTCGTACACCACGGCAGAGTGATGATTGATTATATTATGGGATCGGGTCGTACGCCACGGCGAGATTGAGACTACCTGGGTGGGATCGGGCCGTATGCCACGGCGAGATTGAGACTACAAGGGTGGGATCGGGTCGTATGCCACGGCGGATATCAAACTTGTTTGATTTGAGATTGTTATTTGATGTCGGGTATTGATGTACTTGATTAGTTGTTTTACTTGCCTACAATTTGCTTTACATCCTTCTTACCTTACGACTGTTGGACCTTAGTGAGTATCGAGTCGACCTCTCGTCACCACTTCTTAGAGATTAGACGGGATACTCACTAGGTACATATTTATATATATGTACTCATGCTGCACTTTCTTTCCTTTTTTGTACTTGACTGTATAGGTCCGGAGGCGGGTCCATCTGATTTTCAGGCCGGTGCCAGATATTGGTAGCGTGGTCATACTTCACGGTGAGCTGCTTTCCTGGCGACTTCCTAGCAGCACCTTGGAGTTTCTTTTGTTATGCTCTCTGTCTATTTCATTCAGACTGGGACCCTATATATGTTGTAGTCATTGTATATTCAGTAGTTACCCGTGACACTCGTGACACTAGTTCCTGGCACACACACGGTTTTGGGGTTTTGGGGATGTATATCTATGTATATGTTTTATTTTGGCCTTGTATCTACTGTGATTTTACCTTCACTCAAGACTAGTATCTTGTTAGTTGTTTTAAACTGGTAACCATTGACTGGTTTGATCAAATGGGAAGGGAATCACTTAGTGAAAATTATATCGGCTTGCCTAACCCCGTTGTTGGGCGCCATCGCGACCCAGATTAGGATTTGGGTCGTGACAATGTGGTATCAGAGCCTTAGGTTCGCGTAGTCTCGTGAGTCAAGGGCAAACCCAGTAGAGTCTTACGGATCGGTACGGAGACGTCCGTACTTATCTTCAGGAGGCTATAGGGCGTTAAGAAGCTCCTTTTGTTCATATCTTATCGTGCAATTGGTGATGTACTCAAACCTGTTCTTCTACTCTCTCACAGATGGTGAGGACACGTGCTTCACATGTTCTTGATCCAGGGGAGGCTGCTACCCCCGTCGCTCAAGGACGTGGTAGGGGCAGGGGTAGGGCTCATGTTCGTAGTAGGGGGCGAGGGCGTCCCAGAGCTGTACCGGTTGCACCGATTAGGGATACTTATGTTGAGAAGCAGGATGAGCTGCCTCCAGTAGTTCCACCACCAGCTGAGTTTATCACGGCGCCGGGCTTCCAGGAGGTCATGGGCCATATGCTGAGGTTCATGGACACTATGTCCCAGGAAAGGGTACTTCCATCAGATCCTGCTACTTCCCAGGCAGGAGGGGGAGTTCAGACCCCTACCGCTCAGGCTACAGGACCAGCAGCAGCAGTACATCTTACTCCAGATATTCCACCAGTGATTGCGGTTCAGCCTGGGGTGGAAGCACCGGGGCCTAGGCCAGTTGCAGAGATAGACAGCAGAAGCAGCTGGGTAGATGGACCCAGTTTTGCCCTCCGACCTTCGGGGGTGAGCGGGGAGAGGATGCACAGGATTTTATCGAGAGGTGCAAGGACAGACTGCACAACATGAGGATATTAGAGTCACATGGGGTAGACTTCACGACATTTCAGCTTGAGGGCAGAGCTTGCCTCTGGTGGCAGTCTTATGTACTCAGTAGACCAGCAGGGTCTCCACCGGTTACTTGGGAGCAGGTTATTCAGTTATTTTTGGACAGATACATCCCACCATCTGAGAGGGAGGAGCTTCGGGGTCAGTTTGAGAGGTTAGAGCAGGGGCAGATGTCCGTGTCAGATTATGACGCCAGGTTCTCAGAGTTGTCTCGCCATGCTCTCATGATATTGCCCACAGATGCTGAGAGGGTTCGACGGTTTGTTGCAGGCTTACATCCGGGTATCAAGACTTCCGTGGCCAGAGAGGTGGAGATGGGTACCCCATATCAGGTTGTAGTCGAGATAGCTCGACGTATCGAGGGTTACCGTGCGAGGAGTAGAGAGCAGGGTCAGCAAGACAAGAGGCCCAGGTTCACAGGTGACTTCAGAGGGGCTCCAGCTAGGGCCAGGGGTCAGTACGGAGGTGTCCAGTTCGGCAGGCCTTCCTATTCAGCACCTCCAGTACCTCCTAGGGTTATTCTAGTCAGGCTCAGTTTAGCGCCATGCCAGAGTGCTCCTTTCATCCTCCAACCATCCAGAGTGCACCCAGTAGTTATTCTAGCCATCAGAGATCCTCCAGTTCTTATCCTAGTGCTTTACCAGAGGATTCACACCGCTCTTCAGCTATTCAGGGTTCCTCCTCTTCAGGGCAGCGAGAAGTAGTGCCAGGGGGTTTCTTTGAGTGTGGGTATCTGAGTCACGCATGGAGATTTTGTCCTAGGTATCGGGGCAAGGCCGTGCAGTAGAGCCAGCAGCCTATGATTACAGCACCAGCAACACGACCACCTAGGGGTGGAGGTCAGGTTGGCAGGGGTCTCCCTAGAGGGGGAGGCTAGCCAGGAGGGGGTCGTTCAGCTCCAGCTCGTCCTGGGGGAGCTCAGTCATTGGGTGCTCTAGCCAGATTTTATGCTATTCCAGCCAGGGCAGACGTAGTGGCATCAGATGTTGTGATTACAGGTATTATTTTGGTCTGTGGTAGAGAGGCTTCAGTGATATTTGATCCAGGGTCTACATATTCATATGTTTCAGCATTATTTGCCCATTCTCTGGATGTTATTTGTGAGTTTTTGGGTTCTCCCCTGTATGTATCCACTCATGTGGGTGACTCTGTAATGGTATACCGGGTCTATCGGTCTTGTGTGATTACTTTCTGTGGGTTTGAGACTAGAGCCGACCTGTTATTGCTTGATATGGTTGATTTCGAGGTCATCTTGGGCATGGATTGGCTATCCCCTCATCATGTTGTCTTGGATTGCCATGCCAAGATAGTTACATTAGCCATGCCTGAGTCGCCGAGGTTACAGTGGAGGGGTGCTTTAGTTAGTGCCTTCAGCCGGGTCATCTCCTTCATGAGAGCTCGGCACATGGTCGAGAAAGGGTGTCTGTCTTATCTTACTTATGTGCGGGACACCACTGTCGAGTCTCCTACCCTTGATTCAGTTCCTATCGTTTGGGAGTTTCCGGATGTGTTTCCTTCAGATCTTCCAAGCATGCCTCCAGATCGAGATATAGATTTTTGCATTGATTTGGCTACAGATACTCAGCCTATTTCTATTCCTCCCTATCGTATGGCTCCTAAGGAGCTAAAGGAGTTAAAGAAGCAGCTTGAGAAATAGTTGACCAAGGGGTTTATTAGGCCGAGTGTGTCGTCGTGGGGTGCTCCAGTCCTATTTGTGAAGAAGAAGGATGGGTCTATGCGGATGTGTATTGACTACCGCCAGTTGAATAAAGTGACCATCAAGAACAAGTATCCTCTGCCGCGCATTGATGATTTGTTTGACCAGCTACAGGGTGCTCGTGTGTTCTCTAAGATTGATCTGAGGTCAGGTTATCACCAGTTGAAGATTCGGGCTTCTGATGTCCCGAAGACTGCATTTCGCACCAGATATGGCCACTATGAGTTCTTAGTGATGTCCTTTGGCTTGACTAATGCCCCAGCAGCATTTATGGACTTGATGAATAGGGTATTCAGGCCGTATATCGACTCCTTCGTTATTGTTTTCATTGATGATATATTGATCTACTCACGGAGCCTGGGAGAGCACGAGCAGCATTTGAGAGTTGTACTTCAGACCTTGCGAGAGCAGAAGCTATATGCTAAGTTCTCCAAGTGTGGGTTTTGGTTAGAGTCTGTGGCATTTCTGGGGCATATGGTGTCCTGTGAGGGCATCAAGGTTGATCCGTAGAAGATTGAGGCAGTTCAGAGTTGGCCGCGTCCTACTTCAGCTTCCGAGATCAGGAGTTTTCTGGGTTTAGCAGGTTATTATCGTCGGTTCGTGGAGGGGTTTTCTTCTATTGCAGCCCCATTGACTAGATTGACTCAGAAGAATGCTCCATTTCAGTGGTCCGACGATTGTGAGGCGAGCTTTCAGAAGTTCAAGTTAGCATTGACTTCAGCACCAGTATTATCATTGCCTTCTGATTCTGGAGTATATACAGTGTATTGCGACGCTTCATGCATCGGGTTGGGATGTGTGATGATGCAGGATGGAAGGGTTATTGCTTATGTTTTGCGTCATCTGAAGGTTCATGAAAAGAATTACCATGTGCACGATTTGGAGTTGGCGTTGATTGTTCATGCTCTGAAGATATGGCGGCATTATCTATATGGTGTATCTTGTGAGGTCTATACTGACCGTCGCAGCCTGCAGTACCTGCTTAAGCAGAGGGGCCTTAATTTGAGGTAGCGGAGGTGGCTTGAGTTGTTTAAAGACTATGATCTCACTATTTTGTATTATCCGGGCAAGGCAAATGTAGTTGTGGATGCATTGAGCAGGCGAGCAGCTAGCATGGGTAGTTTGGCCTATATCTCAGCTGAGGAGAGGCCTTTAGCCTTAGACATTCAGTCCTTGGCCAACCGTTTGGTAAGATTGGACCTTTCAGAGCCCCGTCGAGTTTTAACTCATGTGGTAGCTCAGTCTTCATTATTGGGAGAGATCAAGGCTCGACAGTTTGATGATCCACGCCTAGCAGAGCTTAGGGATACGGTGGTCCAGGGCAGGGCCAAGGGGATTACTTTGGGCGAGGATGGTGTTCTGCGACTCCAGGGCCGATTGTGTGTTCCTAATGTTGATGACCTGAGGGAGAGGATTCTAGCAGAGGCTCAAAGTTCTCGGTATTCTATTCACCCAGGAGTTACGAAGATGTACCGTGATTTGAAGCAGCACTACTGGTGGAGGAGGATGAAGAAAGACATTTTTCAGCATGTGACTAGGTGTCTTAATTGTCAGCAGGTTAAGTACGAGCATCACCGGCCAGGAGGCTTGTTTCAGCAGATGCCCATCCCTCAGTGGAAATGGGAGCGTATCACTATAGACTTCGTGGTTGGGTTGCCTCAGACTTTGCGGAAGGTTGATGCGGTTTGGGTCATTATGGATAGATTGACCAAATCGGCACATTTAATTCCCATGGCTACTACTTATACTACAGAGAGGCTAGCTCAGATTTACCTTCGTGAGATAGTCCGGTTGCATGGTGTGTCGGTGTCTATCATTTCAGATCGGGGTCCTCAGTTCACTTTGCACTTCTGGAGAGCTTTGCACAGCGAGATGGGTACTCAGATAGACCTCAGTTCAGCATTTCACCCTCAGACTGATGGCCAGTCAGAGCGTACAGTTCAGATTTTGGAGGATATGCTCNAATCTAGTCAGAGATGCCTTGGAAAGGGTGAAGATTATTCAGGAGAGGCTCCGTACAGCCCAGTCTAGGCAGAAGAGCTACGCAGATCAGCGGGCACGTGATGTAGTATTCATGGAGGGAGATAAGGTCATGCTGAAGGTTTTGCCGATTAAAGGCGTTATGAGATTTGGGAAGAAAGGCAAGTTGAGCCCCAGGTTTATAGGTCCTTCCGAGGTGCTGAAGCGGGTTGGAGAGGTTGCTTATGATCTTGCTTTGCCTCCAGCCTTATCAGGAGTTCCCCCAGTATTTCATGTATCTATGCTTCGGAGGTATCACGCCGACTTCTCGCACGTAGTTGATTACAGCACTATCCAGTTAGATGAAAAGTTGGGCTTCGAGGAAGAGCCAGTTGCCATTATTGATAGGCAGGACCGCCAGTTGAGGTCTAAGACAGTTTCTGCGGTTAAGGTCCAGTAGAGGGGCCAACCAGTTGAGGAGGCGACTTGGGAGTCCGAACGGGACATGTGAAGCAGATATCCACAGCTATTCAGCACTCCAGCTACGATTCTAGTCCCATTCGAGGACGAACGTTTGTTTAAGAGGGGGAGAATGTAACGGCCCAGCCGGTCGTTTCGCGTATTAGGACTCCGTTCCCTTAAATGAAACCTTACCTAGCGGCTATTCGTTCTTTATGACTCGCGGGAGCGGGTGGTTTGGGATTTGGGAATGATTTGGATGGTTTAGGAACACTTAGTTCCTTAAGGCTGGCCCTATTTGGCAAAGTTTGACTTCGGTCAACATTTTGAGCGAGCGGCCTCGGAATCGAGTTCTGACAGCTCCAGTAGCTCCGTATGATGATTTCGTACTTGGGCGTATGTTCCGCTCGGGTTTCTGATGACCCGAGAGCGTTTCGGTGCCCGAAATGGAAATCAGGATTTCCTTAATTTTAGAATTTGGCCTGGAATGGGACTTCATGCTATCGGGGTCTGAATGGAATTCCGAAATCGGCAATAGTTCAGAATAGTCATTTATGACTTGTCTGCAAAATTTGGGGTCATTCCGAGTAGTATAGACCCGTTCGGCGTAATGTAATGAATTCTAGACTTTCAAAGTTCTTAAGTTTGATTAATTTGGTTTTGGGGTTGAATTTTGAGTTCCGTTGTTGTTTTTCATGTTCCGTAAGTTCAAGCGAGTCCGTATCATGAATACAGACTTTCCGGTGCTTTTGGACGGGGTCCCGAGGGGCTCAGGGGTGTTTTAGACCCCCGGGAGCTAAGTTGGAAAAACCAGAAATTTCTCTATCTGGTTTCCTTCTCTGCGATCGCAGAAAGAGGGTCGCGATTGCGGAGAAGGGTTTTCTTGGGCTGTTGATTGTTCTCTGCGATCGCAGCCTTCCCCTTGCGATCGCATAGGTGCGGGCCCCAAAGCTTCGCGATCGCAACCCTTTCACGCGATCGCATTGAGTCGCAGCGGGGCCGGGTAAATTGTTCATCGCGATCGCTGGACCTCTGCCGAGATCGCAGAGGTTAGACCAGATGGTCTTCGCGATCACAGGACCTCTGATGCGATCGCAGAGGTCAGTCCAGTTGCCCTTCGCGATCGCAAGCCTAGTGTCGCGATCACAGTTAAGCTTTTCCTGGGCAGTATTTAAATGCCCAATTTCGGGTTTCTTCTTCATTTCTCAACTCCCAACCTCCATTAGAGCTCCTCCACGCTACGGAAAGGGCTGCCCAAGTTCAAAATCATCAAGGTAAGTTCTTTCTAGTCCGTTTTCATGACTATTTAACATCAAATTCAAATAAAATTCTCTTCCAATTATCTTAAAATTCATAGGAATTGATAGAAAGATGTGGGGTTTTGGGAAAATAGTGAAACTTCATTTTTAACCATAAATTCCTAAATGAATTATGTAATTACGATCCTTGGGCTTCGGGTAATTCCTTCCTTCGAGAATTTTCAAAATCCGAACGCGTGGGCCCGGGGTCGAAATTTCAAAAACCTTCAAATACTATATTTTGGGATTTCTTGTTAATTCTTATTCTTGGGGCATAAATTGATTCAATTATGCTATGTTTGGCTAGCTGTGAGCCGTCGAGGGTAGTTTCAGAATTTCGGGCGCATCTTTTGATCTGGTCCTTGGTCCGAGGAGTGATTTTATCGAGGTGAGTCTCCTTTATAACCTCGTAAGAGGGAAATTGTCCCTCTAGCTAACCTTGTTTGCTATGTGATCTTGTTTGGGGGATGCCTATGCACCGAGTGATGAGAGTCCGTACGTAGTGGCTATTACTTCTTCGTCTGGGTAGCTAGGACACAGCATGCTCATTATGTTCCCCTGTTGTAGCATAGACATGACTTGTATACTTGTGTGATTGGTATTGTTGTCTTTGAACGTTGTGATACTTGGCTTGATTTAAGTGTGATAATAGAATCACGGCAGAGTGATGATTTATTATATTATGGGATCGGGCCGTACACCACGGCAGAGTGATGATTGATTATATTATGGGATCGGGTCGTACGCCACGGCAAAGTGATGATTGATTATATTATGGGATCGGGTCGTACGCCACGACAGAGTGATGATTGATTATATTATGGTTTCGGGTCGTACACCACGGCGAGATTGAAACTACCAGGGTGGGATCGGGTCGTACGCCACAGCGAGATTGAGACTACCTGGGTGGGATTGGGCCGTACGCCAAAGTGAGATTGAGACTACAAGGGTGGGATCGGGTCATACGCCACGGCGGATATCAAACTTGTTTGAATTGAGATTGTTATTTGATGTCGGATATTGATGTACTTGATTATTTGTTTTACTTTCCTACAATTTTCTTTACATCCTGCTTACCTTACGACTGTTGGGCCTTAGTGAGTATCGAGTCGACCTCTCGTCACTACTTCTTCGAGATTAGATGGGATACTCACAGGGTACATATTTATATATATGTACTCATGCTGCACTTTCTTTCCTTTTCTGTACTTGACTGTATAGGTCCAGAGACGGGTCCATCTGATTTTCAGGTCGGTGCCATATATTGATAGCGTGGTCATACTTCACGGTGAGCTGCTTTCCTGGCGACTTCCTGTCACACCTCCTTTTTCCCGAAAGGGATAGGGGAGTTTTTCCAATTTAAGTGACATAATCAAAATGGGATTATTTATTTTATTAAGAGTCGCCACTTGGGATAATTTTATGGTGTCCCAAGTCACCAGTTATATTAAATCCCAAATCGAGGAACATTTGACTCCGTTTAAAGTTTGCGAAACCAGAAGACCGGGTAAGGAATTCTGTGAACCCAGGAGAAGGTGTTAGGCACTCCCGAATTTCGTGGTTTTAGCACGGTCACTTAGCAATTTATACTTGGCTTGTTTTATCTAATGATTTATTTTAGGACCTATGTTTATTTTACCTTTTACCGCTTTTAATCACTTGATTATTCGTGATTATGGAATTATATTGAAAAGAGTCACGCGTACGTGTACTCGTTTTATTTGGCGCGTCAAAAATCATGTCACGCATACGTGCACACAATTAGTTACCACTTTATTAACTAGGATTGTTCGGCCAAAGTCGCGTAAACGCATACTTTAGTTTTTTTATGTTTGGAAGTCACAACTATGTCACGCGAACGTATACATAATCGCGATAGATTGTTTAATTAAGAGTGCGCTTAAAGCATTCTATGTAGATGAATTGTTTTCCTAATATTTGAAAATACTGGAGGTCATAATTCATGGATGTTTATCGGGAGAGTGTAGGATTCAATACTAAAGGGTTATTAAACTTATTTAAGAGAAACGTTTGAAATTTGTGAGAGTAATTTGAACTAAACCTTAGCAAAATAATAACAGAAGTTAGAAATGGCTTCAGTAATGATTATAGTCAAGTGAAACATTTGTCTGGAGTTAAAAATCTAAATGGGGTCTAAGCTCTTTCAGAAAACTATGTCCCTGCTTTCATAAAAGAAAAATGAAGTTTTAAAATTCGGATATGACATGAAGAAAATTTTTATCTTTTGACCATATCTTTTCATATGACGTGCCTTATTTGCTGAAGGTGCAAAAAGTACCTATAAAAGAATTATTTGCTTTTTGGACGTCTAATTTTCAGTTGCTTCTTTTTTTTTTTTTTGTATGTAGTTTTCATATTTCCTTCCTGCTTCTTTAGGTGACTTGTGAAATTTATGGTATTGATCATGTCCCAGCACTTGATATTTTAAGAAAATTAATGTCCAGAAATAGACTAGTGATTGGCACCATTTTGAAACCTTTCAGCTTTGAAGGACCAACGCGTTATGGATTTATCTTTGAAATGGGTTCTATATGTATAAACCCGTTTTATTCGGCGCGCTAAAAATTATGTCACGTGTACATAATTAATAATACTTATTATTCAATAAGATTGTTTGTTCAAGGTCGCACGAACCCATACCTTGATCTATATTGGGAGTTATAATTACGTCACGTGAACGTGTACATAATCACAATTGAGATTAACTAAGGTCATGAAATATGGAATTTTTGTGGCAACAGGTAATTTCAAAGTCATTGATTCATATGGCAAACTAGCAGCTATTCTCCTGCCTAACATCGAGGGATTGTTTCACCTATAGGATAGTTTTCATGATTTTCCCAATAATATTTAATAGTCAATCTTTTACTAAGTTGACTAAATTTTGGTATATTGAAATGCTAGAGATGGAATTCCATTGTAATATCATGTATGAGAATGTACACATTTGGCAGAATCATTATGTTGAAACCTGCCTATAAACTAGAGCAAATTTCATAGATTTCAAGTTTGAGTACAGTCTAATTGA
>ML247628.1:0-48375 GCA_005239495.1 Nicotiana undulata
TGGAGCTGATAGCCATATCCTTCCATTCCTCAATCAGCTTTCTGCTGGACTCGTGTATCTGGTTATGATTATTCTCACATTCACGGAGCCTCTTGCGTAGATTATTGAATTTAACTTGCGCTTCGGCCTTCTCATCTATGACCCGGTGACCCTGAGCGAATCCTGGCTCGAATTGACCCTCCATATCTTCTTCTAACCAGCTTAGATAGAAAGGAGTACAACCGGCATGATACCTGTCTGGCTCGATGGTGTCTTTCTCAAGTACAATCTTGCAGTGCCACAAATGCTGGGCTTGGCACTTGTGAGGGCTGTCGTCATCCTGGAAGTCTGCTCGAAGATGTCTCATCTTCTCAACCCTAGGTATAACCTGCCTCCTCCCTGCTTGCCTCATAACTCGGAGAGGGACGTAAGGGTACATTCCCCTCAGACCAATCAATATAAGAAATAAAGCGTCTCAGGATAGGATGATAAATTTGTCCGTTGGGAACCATTCAAATATCCATTGAATCTGGTTCTCGGTCAAATTCCCCAGTAACTCAACCCATCCCTCGGCATTTTTCGGCTGAGCGAACATGTCTGGAATATAGTTTATTCGCTTTGGGTTATGGAAAGCGATATGGTCATCCCAGATTCTTTGATGGATGTCTTGTCGGTAGTCACCCCTTTGCAGATGTTCAGTGAGCCAAAGTTGAAGTAGTAAGTTGCAACCTTCGAAATGCTTTGCTCCCCGTTGACACCTTTCTAAGACTCGGTATATGTATGCAATGATCATAGGCACAATGCTGAAGTCCTGTCCGTTGATCCCTTCCATTAAAGTCTTAGTGACCATGGCCAATCTAGTGTGGATCCTTTCCTTCTTTGTCGGGAACATCATTAAACCCAAAAAACAGACCATGAAAGCAAACACTCGGTGATGGATGTGCCCTAGAGAAGTGAGGGCAAACTCGTCCTGATAGGTGTGGTATGATTTGCTATGACCGAACCTTTCGTACAAGTAATCAAAAGGGATGTACGAATCCTTTAAACATACCAAGTCCGGATTTTTCTTCAGACCCAACATTTTGAGAAAACCCCGGCCTGTGCGATTCTCAGGCATCAGCAACCCTGGAGATTCTCAATCCAAACCGGCAAAACCTCATATTTCTTCCAGCAGCGGTGTCATTTCATTGTTTCCGAAGCGAAACACCGACCGATCGCAATCCCAGTAATAAGGTAGCAGCCTTTATCATCATTTTGTTAGGATGAATATCCAAAAGAGAGGGCAGGTTGCCCAAGTGTTTCCTGACGAGTGTTTTGTCGCTGGAGTGAAGATCCTCCCACCAATTTAACAATTCGGGGTGGATATTGGGGACCATGCCGAATATGGGGGTTTCGTGCCTTATTTCTGCAAAACAAAAGAGGGTTAGGCCCTTACCCCCACCAGACTCGACTATTTAACATCAATAATTAGCATGAGCATTTAATTCCCCAAATAAATGCACAGAATGTGAAGGCGTCCATTTGGGTCCCAGGGAAACCCAATGGACTTTGGACAAAGCTATCTTAAAGGCTATTGTGCGAACAACACTTTGGCCTGCCTAGGTTTGACCATGATGCATGCAACATTACAATGGAGTAAGGTTTCTATGGGGTTTTAGACCGGTACCCTTGAGCGGACAACTCAAGGGGGAAGGCACGGAACTGTCGACTGCACCGCTGATCAACTAGTTTTACCGCAAATACGCCTTTCCGAATTTAGGGTGAAGTAATATTGGAATAGCGCAACCACTCATTGTAAGCGTTGCTATAGGATTTTTGTTTGGCACGAGTGGAATATGAATGCGGAGCATGATATGCAATAAATAGCATTTAAACAAGTAGTCATGTATTTTCACGTTGAGGAAAGCGGTAAAGAAAGAAAATACAACAGTTATAATGGAAAGCGGTTACAAAGAAAACATGAAGATATGTCAGTTTTGTTTAGGTAAAATAAATACTTTTTGAAATTAAACAGTTAATAGCATACAACGGGGAATGGGAAAAGGTGCAAGCATTTAATAAAATTAAAGGTCCAAATTCACAAAGCAACTTGTAATGGTAAAAGCCTAGGGAATACTCCCCAGCAGAGTCGCCATGTTGTCGCGCCCCCCTTTTTCCTCGCACGGGTTAGGTGCACGGAGATCGGGTTTCATGACATTCTGGATAACTCCTTAAAGGAAAAAGGTTTAAGGAAGAGTCGCCACCTAACGATTTTATGGTGCGTTAGGGCACCTAGAATAATTAACTCATAAACTAGTTTGCATTACCAGAGATTGGGTAAGGGCTTGAAGTTATCCCAAAGAAAAGGTGTTAGGCACCCCTCAAGATCCACAACTGTGGGTCCCAGACAAGTAGTTTGTGAATTTGGACAGTAAACAAATGACAAGCAAGGCTCACGTAAGAGGGGATTTCAAGTAATTACTGAAATTATTAAAAGAAATTTAAAGAATAGCAAAGTAAAATCATTTGAATGAAAAATGTCCTAGGTTTTAAAGCAATATGGATCACATCAATGCAATACCCGGTATGTCACCCCTCGAGGAGGGGCTATACGTGGTATTAGCGCACCGGTTATCATATCCATAGTCTACCCTTCCCCACCCCGATAAGGTATTTAAAACGCGTGTGTTGGTCACGAAGCTTATTGTGTGCTATTACCCGTCCCATTCTATAAGTCCCGGAGGGTGTTTAGGACTATTAATCCTATAAGGGGAGTACTGGGCTGAACCCTTATGTTTAAAAGGATTAAATTCTAAGCGCCATACAAAAATATTTAGGACTGCAGATATAGGGAAGCACACAAAGGCAGATAAGAGGCTCACATATCCCTCCACTAGTAAACACATAAATAGCACGTCTTGAACACAACAAAAGTCTCAAAATCAGAACTTAAAATAGGAGATTTGAGTGAAAACAGTAAGTTTCAGCAGTTTTGGCAGAGGACTGATTCTTTGAAAAATCAGTCATTAAGGTAGGGAATTCAATTAAAACAGAGTAGTCTTAAGAAGAGAATGATTGATTTTAAAATTCCAGTAATTTAAAGACATGAGCAGGATTTGAAAAGTGCACATCAGTTTAATGAAGTTCCTAGTAAAAGTAAATGGGAAGTTTTAGAAAAAATCAGTAATGCATGATTTTAAAATAACAGAGTGATCAAAAGGGGGAAGTGACTTTAAAAGATTCAGCAGTTCAAAGCAGAGTAGAAGTCAGTAGTTTAAGAAAACTTTAATAAAAGGAGAATGAGTAAACTATTTCAGAAACCAGTAAATTTAAAATAGAGCAAGGATTCAAACAGAATGATTTTGTAGAATGGATAATTGTTTGGAAAATCCATCGGTTGTTAGGCAAAGCAGGAGTGAAAACAATGACAAACAGCGAAGTTCTAAGGATTTCAGAAGAGACTGATTAGTTGTACAGATCGCTTTTAATACATGCAAGACATAAAACGATTGATTTTCATGTCACTAGGCCTAAGGTTTGCCTAGGCGTTCGTGATACTGATTATTTGTCTTATGAGAGTCAAAACTAGTAAAATGCAAGTCCTTGGCCCTGATTTTAAAGACATGGAATACATTGAAGACAATGTAGAATTTGCAGAAACGTTCTTTTAGCCATTTTTGCACAGTTTTAACGAGGTTACCAGATCTGATACATACTGACTAGGTGTTCACATAATAACAAACATGCTGAAGGCAAAATCCTATAGAACATGGTATCTAATGCACACATGAATACCTAAAACATGATTTCTAAATGTGGTACTTATGAAAATGCAGTAGCAGTAACGTCATAGCAGTTTATTACTTTGTTATAGTTGTTAACTGTGAACGGGGCTTATAAAATGACATGAATATAATAAATATGCTGAAATAAAGAACCTAAACATGATTTCTAATGCATGGTATGCATGTCCTAAGCATGATATCTATTGTGCACACAGGTAAGTAAAATCCTATAGTCATGGTCTCTACCCACACTATACTAAACATGCATAGTCTCCTCCCACATTCACTATCCAGCCCCAATTATTTGTTTACAAATTATTACAAGCCAGAAATAGTGAGTTACATCACTAAAAAAAAATAAGAAGCTACTTTTATAATGATCCTTCAATCACGCTTATATCTTCAAACCTCGATCCTTTTCAGTCTCACAACCTTACATGGTCCGGGTGCGGCAAAGCTCCCTATGGCCCTCGTGGGTTCTTGGCCAATACCAGAACCCAGACATAATTGCCAGAATTAAGAATGTGCAGTGTGGAATTACCAGCCTCAGTGTGTCAAAGTTCAGAGGGAACTCAAGTGTTCCCTAAGCAATGCTCACACTGAGGGGGGTAGAACCTAAGTTTTCTAGGAATAGCGTGAAGTGCTTGTAGTTTGAAAGATTGAGTTTGAAAGTAGTTTGAAGTAACAGTTTTGAAATATAACTTCAGAGGACAATGTAAGAGTTTATGAAAACTGGTTTACAAAAGGAAAGAGGTAGTGCAACAACAATTCAGCATATAGAGAGTTCAAGAAGACAAACACAAACAAGGATAGGGAGTTGGGAGTAATTCTTATGATAGCAACAGAATAGAGTTACAGGTTTTCAAATAATTATAACATAGTTATCACAAAGCATCACATATTGTGGATTAGGATTAGTATCATTGAACACTTAGACATCAGGGGTGCATGCTTATAGTATTGAAAGTCAGACAAGTGATGCAAACACATAAGGAAATACTGGTCATGCTGAGACAAGAAACAGTAATCATAGGATAAGAACAAGTATAAGAGTCAAGCAGAGTCATAGTGAATCACATAAGGGGGAGGAGGAAGCATACTAGACTAAAGTGAAAGGGAAAATAACATAAACATACTAGTTGCATGGTTGACAATAGAACCATAAGTAGAAGCACAAAAGGAATAACAAGTATCTTAACATGAATTGAAACATATTTTTTTGGGACACTATAAACTTAAATTAGGAACATACCACTCAAGGGTATAACAACAAAACGCAAAGAGGTAGAGCAACAACAGTAGTAGGCAGAACAAGAGAGCAACAAAACAGTAGTATGCAGATGCAAGAGAGCAACAATGATTACTCAGGCTTGGCTTTCAGCCGCCTGAGTAGTCGATAACTAGTGTGAAGAGCAAGAAATGAGGGGTATGAAAGCAAAGAGAACTCAGAACAATGTCAGTGCTCTGAGTTTTTGAGTATGCCTTAGTGATATGCAATGTATCAATGTATTCGTGTGTTATGCAAAAGAGGACAGAGTATTCATAATGTTTAAAACGAGTAAGCAAATATGGTAAGAATCACAATGCCATGGTAATCAAAGAACTCAGAATCCCTTAGAGCAAAATCAGGACAAGTACTCCCTTAAGTTAAGGGGATTAATTCAAACGGTAAGGACCAGTAACAGATATGGAAAGAAATTAATATATGACTGACAAGGAAAGATTTAAATTCAGCAAGTATAGGGTAAACAATTAGGGCTAAGTTCAAAACATTTTAATTAAGGAAATAACCAGTAAGAATAAAGTACCACATCAGACAAGTTAAGTGAATCAATTAATTTGAATAGGAGAGGTAGAAATTGAGGTTTTAAAGGAAGGTTTATCAATCAAACCCCAAAAACATGGAATCCAGAAACAATCCAAGGAGTCACAATTCTGTATTCATCATATAAATAGACAAGAATAACCAGACATAGCAAATGTGCAGGTTAAACAAGTATTGATAGAAAGATGCAAGTCTGAACAATCAAGATGGACATAAGCACATAGAGGTGATATAAGTTAGTCTAAGAAAAATCAGTAGAACATATTCGAGGCAGATAATCACAGCAACTTAAACAAGAAACGAGCCGTCATGCTAATACACAGGACCAATCGAAGCAGTCTAGAAAAATTAGGGCTTTTAACATATGCAAGATAAAAATCTAGTAAATCACATAATTAGTCATGATACGCAAATAACAGATTTAAACGCAAAGAGAAACTTAGTTTTAAACAAGCATAAAAGAGTTGTGAGAAACCCAGCTTTAAAAGGAAGTAAAAACGTTTGAAAGTCGAAGATTCTTAAAGATTGAGTCAAGAATAATGTAAAACATAAGGAAACAGGCTTGAATCACTAAAAACACCATTGTTCTGAGAGGTTTAGGTAGAAATTAGGGTTTCAGAGAGGATTGAAGATAACCAAAAAACCTATCGTGAAACTCGAAGATCGTGGTGGATATGGCGCGGTTATGTCCAAACCCCCACCGGGGAGGCCAAGAACAACCAAAGAAAGAGCCCCAAGTGAAGGTCAGCATGGCCCAGGCCCTCGAGGGCTTCAGAGATAGGACGAGCTAGATGAAGGAGGCTCATGGAGGCTCGTAGTCGAAAGGATGGTGGCCGGAGATGGCCAGAGGAAGGCGGTGGAGTTCCATCGGAGACAAAGAGACAGAAGTCTCTAAAGACTCTAGAGAGAGAGATGAGAGATAGTGAGATGAACGGTCTAGAAAGNTGATTTAAAATAAAAAATTGGCTATTTGTTAAATACCCAAAAAATAGATAAATAATTAATAAAAAAATAGCTAATAATTAAATAAAATAAAATTAAGGCTAAATAGGTGAAATTAATGTAATTAACTAGTATTTAAAATATAAAAGGACTAACTACTGAATTAAAATAGTATAAAATGTACAATTAGGCTATAATTGCAAAATTATTATAATTATAGCCAAATAATGTCAAATTGGCTAATTTGTAAAATAATAAAATCCCAATAGGATTAAAAATAAGATATAAATAACCTATTGAGTGAGAAAAATGATTTGAAATTGTTTATAACATCATTTATGCATAATTATGAATAATTATGGAACATAAAATATTAAATAAATAGGAAAATAATTTGATAAAAAATACCGAAAATTATGGAAAAATATTAATTACTGCAAAGAGTGATTTTGAAAGCTTATATGCAAGTTTGAAAAAAATTTGAGGAAAAATTGGGTATCAATAGCTGCCCCTCTTTACCCGGGAAGGATGGAAGAGTTGCCGGGTAAAGATATGATGGCCAATTTTGACCGAGTGGAAATTGGACGAGAGAATTTGGGCCGCACCTTGGTTTCTGAGTTGCCTACATATACCTGGTTTTACAGGAATCAGGCCGTATGTAGTTCAGGAATCACCGGAAAAATATACCGGTGACGCTTTACAAGAACGGACGCAAGGTGCGAGGTAAGGTAAAAATAGGAAGGTCTTACGGGGTCGTTTTAGAGAACTGGAGCGGTCCGCTCTTGCCTGCCTGCCTGTCCTGGACGGATTACCTGCAAACAAATGACAAACGTATATTGTGCGTAATTTAAACATGATGCAAGTTCCTGTTGGACTATGAATGCTGTCTTCGGACGGTTGAGGATGACGTCCTTAGACCATGATGTCCTGGGCCATGAATCGCTTGATGCGGGATTCGCAGGCTATTAAATTATGTTCTCGGCCCATGAGGATGGTGCCTCCGAACCATAATGCCTTTGAATAATGATATGCGAGTTGAATAAAGAGATCCTTGGGCCATGGAGTGATGTTCTCGGGCCATGAAGATAGTGCCTCTGAACGATGACGCCTTTGAACAAGTTGGCGATATTTCAGCCCATGAAGGATGTAGTAGTATGATGCTAACAAGACAAAGCTTAGTCTTGCGAAATTAGGAAAGGGCAGAGCTTAGCCCGGAAGGAAGCAAAATAAGTAACGACATGAAAAATGGTTGCTTTGAAAAGTGAATGAGAGGTAGCGTGGAACCTCGGAAGGCAGAATAGTAGGCTTATGCAACAAAGGAAATAAAAATGCAAAGGGAGGTAGCGTGGAACCTCGGAAGGCAGAATAGTAGGCTTATGCAATGAAGGAAATAAAAATGCAGAGGGAGGTAGCGTAGAACCTTAGAAGGCAGAATAGTAGCCTTATGCAATGCAAAAAATAAAAATGCAGAGGGGAGGTAGCGTGGAACCTCGGAAGGCAGAATAGTAGCCTTATGCAATGCAGGAAATAAAAATGCAGAGGGAGGTAGCGTAGAACCTCGGAAGGCATAATAGTAGCCTTATGCAATGCAGGAAATAAAAATGTAGAGGGAGGTAGCGTAGAACCTCGGAAGGCAGAATAGTAGCCTTATGCAATGCAGGAAATGAAAAATCAAAGGGAGGTAGCGTGGAACCTCGGAATGCAGAATAGTAGCCTTATGCAATGCAGGAAATAAAAATGCAAAGGGAGGTAGCGTAGAACCTCGGAAGGTAGAACAGTAGCCATATGCAATGCAGTAAATAAAAATGCAGAGGGAGGTAGCGTAGAACCTCGAAAGGCAGAATAGTAGCCTTATGCAATGCAAGAAATAAAAATGCAGAGGGAGGTAGCGTAGAACCTCGGAAGGCAGAATAGTAGCCTTATGCAATAAAGGAAAATAAAATGCAGAGGGAGGTAGCGTAGAACCTCGGAAGGCAGAATAATAGCCTTATGCAGGGAATAAAATGACAGTAAGAGTTCTTAGCTTGTGATGAGCTGCGGCGATACGATTGTTGTGAATGAAGCGTTGTTTTGCGATGATAATACGCGTCGGTATGTGCGACGAGTTTGAGAGCGTGTCTTTGAGAGATATACGTCCTGCGGGTGATAATAATATGTTTAGGGCTTTCGCCGTATTTGTTCCTGCATCCAAAGAAAAATCGTGAGTTCTGTAAAAGAGGGGAAAGGTCAATTCGCATTATCGCTAGCTTTACTTGGCTTGCTTGTTTGATCATGATATATCATTGGGGTAGCTAAACAAGCTGTTCCAAAAATAGGTATGCATGATTTTGAAAAGATACAATATAAGTGTAACGACCCGACCGGTCGTTTTGCGTTATCGGACGTCGTTTCCCTAAATGAGATTTATTTTGAATTTATAAGTATCACGCTATTTCAAATAAGGGATAAGTAAATCTGTGAATATGAGAGGGTAAGCAAATCGGAAAAAAATGAGTTTCGTCGAGGTTTGACATTCTGAAATAAAATACGGCCCGAGCTAAAATACCCGGTATTTATGAACTAGTACCATACAAGGTACCACATGGACATGATAAGGTATATTAAAAGTGGATAGTATTTTAAGTAAATTAAGACAATTTATAATTATACAAGTAATTGGTTAATTATCGAGTAGCGAAATATTACCCAATTAAATTAATTTAAAAAAAAACATTGGATAAAGATGGAAGGGTAACGTGGCAACACCCCCCCAATCCCCATGTATGACTCTTAAGTTAAATAGATATGTGGCAAGATTTGAGAAATTTATAAGTCTTCTAACATGAATCTCTTACCATTTTTAGGAAAAAGGGACCATTATGTCTTAAAGACATGAATCTCATCTCCATTTTGATAAAGTGAGATTTCAAGAATTCAAATATAACTTCAGTAAGATAACTGTACAAAGGTAACGTGAGTTCTTCACCAAAAATTCACATGATACTATTTACCATAATAGCAACAGGATTTTTGCGATTCTAAAGGAGTACGGTGCAACCTTTTTCAAGAATATCATACGAATTTTTCCTACTTCAGTTACGAGTCCTCGGGTGTAGAGTTCGGAGTTGCGGGCGCGTTCTTGGTCCGAGAGGTAGATTCGACACGAGGTAAGAGGGAAATATCCCCATAGGTTCCTTGTTGCTATGTGTATATGTTGTGGGGGCCACGTACGTACCAAGTGACGAGAGTCCGTACGTGGCGACTATATTGCTATGTCGGGTAGCTTTAGGACTCACAAGCATGCCTCTATGTTCCTTAATTGTAACTTTGTACGTGTTATGAGTTGTAATTATTGTTGAGGTGATATGGAAATGTGAAACCTAATGATTTAAATCCTAGTTGACTATCCGTGGTATTGGCACAGTCCTGTTGAATTCACTATTGAGTTGGTACACACATGTACTTATATATATATATATATATATATGCACTTGTTATCGAGTCAACACACGAGTCGTAGGTATGATGCGCGATCGTGGGCCATCTTATTACTATATCGAGTCAGCACACGAGTCGCAGGTATGATGCGCGATCGTGGGTCAGCATATTACTATATCGAGTCAGCACACGAGTCGCAGGTATGATGCGCGATCGTGGGTCAGCTTATTACTATATCGAGTCAGCACGCGAGTCGCATGTATGATTCGCGATCGTGTGTTAGCTTATGATCTCAGTCCCTATGACCACCCTTATGACTCCGGTCGGTTGTCTTGTCCTGGTATGTGTATGATCACTTGAGTTCTGAGTCACTTGTAACGGGATTGTCAGGTATTAGTTATGAGAGGATTTTGGTACTTTGCTTTTAATTTTTCTGATATTTACCTGGGTTACATTACTTGCTATGTACTTGTTGTTTACTGATTCACATGGCTATTGCTTTTGCCATATCTCGTTATAAATTATATTGCTGGACCTTAGCGAGTATCTAGTCGACCTCTCATCACTACTTCTTCGAGATTAGACGGGATACTCACTGGGTACATATTTATTTAATATATACTCATGCTGCACTTCTGTACTTAACTGTACAGGTTCTGAGGCTGGTGCTTCTGGTTATCAGACCGGAGCTAGATATTGACTGTAGCAGACCCGACTTCACGATGAGCTTCTTTTCCTAACGATCCTCAGCAGCATCATGGAGTTTCTTTTGCTTATGTTCCCGTCTATTTGTTTCAGACAGTGGGATTGTATATTCTAACTTTTGTCTATCCAGTTAGTATGCCCGTGACACTCGTGACACTAGTTCCTGGCCACACACGTAGTAGTTATCATGGATTATATATATTTTTGGTTCAAGCCTCCTTATGGTTGCTTTTGGTTTAAAAATGATAAATTATCTTTTCGATGTTATGTTTCATAACTTATAACTTGGTATATGAGGAAATATGTAATTTAAGGAGGAAGAACCCTTAGTTAAATAAGTGTTGGCTTGCCTGACCCCGCTGTTGGGCGCCATCACGAACTTAGTTAGGATTTTGGGTCGTGACAATAAGCATATAATTTAAAATATTTTTAGGTGAACCGACGACTGTGACGCGGTTTGAAACTTTGCAACTTTTCCTGCCACGGAATTTTGAGGGTCCTCCTCAAAATTCGGCCCCGGTTTGATGGGTGAATACTTCTGGTGGTTGCTTGTGCGGCGATTGGCTGAACTTGCTTCAGAAATTTGAGAATCCTCCTCAAAAATTTTGCCCCAGTTTCCATTTATGGGGGAAATGAGATTTTTATTAAATTGTGATCGAACCCATAGGGCTGCCTACGTATCCCCTCTTAAACAGGAATCAGGTCAGGCGTAGTTCAATCTACAAAATTTAGGAAAGTATAAAGGGTTACACATAGTAGCGCTTGACTGCATCTGATCTGATTGGTTTTGGCCAAATTTCTCCGTCCATTTCTGCGAGTATATGTGCCCCTCTTGTCAGCACTCTATGAACCATGTACGGACCCTGCCAGTTGGGAGAAAATTTCCCTTTGGCCTCGTCCTCATGTAGAAAGATTTTCTTTAACACCAGCTGCCCCGGTGTGAATCGTCTCGACTTGACTTTCTTGTTGAAGACTCTGGTCATCCTGTTCTGATATAATTGGCCATGAGAGACTGCGTTCATTCTCTTTCCGTCTATGAGGGCTAGTTGTTCATAACGGCTCTTTGCTCATTCTGCGTCGCTGAGCTCAGCTTCTTTTATGATTCTCATAGATGGAATCTCAACTTCGGCAGGAATAACAGCCACTGTACCGTAAACCAACATATAAGGAGTTTCCCAAGTTGATTGCGGACTGTGGTACGATACCCCAACAAAGAAAATGATAATTTCTCATGCCATTGCTTATGCTTCTCTATCATTTTCCTCAGTATTTTCTTGATGTTTTTATTGGCAGCCTCAACGGCTCTATTCATCTGAGGTCTGTATGCTGTGGAGTTCTTGTGTTTGATTTCGAAGGTTTCACACATGGATTTCATCAGGTCACTGTTGATATTGGATCCATTATCGGTGATGACTGATTCTGGAACTCCGAACCAACAAACAATGCGGTCGCAGATGAAATCAGCCTCGACTTTCTTAGTAACTGCTTTGTAGGATGTTGCTTCGACCCATTTGGTGAAGTAATCAATCGCGACCAGAATGAACCTGTGTCCGTTAAAGGCGGCATGATCGATTGGTCCAATAACGTCCATTCCCCCAGCGGCGAATAGCCACGGTGAAATTGTTGCATTAAGCTCACTCGGAGGTACCTTTATCATATCCCCATGTATCTTACATCGGTGACACTTTCGAACATACCAGATGCAGTCCGTTTCCATGTTCATCCAGAAATTATCGGCTCGAAGTATTTTCTTTGCCAAAACAAAATCGTTCATATGTGGGCCGCATGTTCCGGTATGAATTTCCTCCAATAATTTTGATGCTTCCTTTGCATCAACACACCTTAATAGCCCCAAATCGGGATTCCTCCTATACAGGATTCTTCTGTTGTGAAAGAAATATTTGGACAATCTCCGAAGTGTGCGTTTCTGAGTGGTATTTGCAAGCTCTTGGTATTCTCATTTTCCCAAGTACTCCTTGATATCATGGAACCAATGATTTCCGTCTGCTTCTTCTTCAACATGGGCACAATAAGCTGGCTGATTGTGGATTTTCACTGGAATAAGATCAATGAAATTCTTGTCTGGATGCTGGATCATGGATGATAGAGTAGCCAAAGCATCAGCGAACTCATTCTTGATTTTGAGGACATGCCGAAATTCTACCTTTGTGAATCTCTTTCTTAGCTCCTGTACATGATGTGGATATGGCATTATCTTGGAATTCTTGGTTGCCCATTCTCCTTGTACCTAGTGTACCAGTATGTCTGAGTCACCAATTACCAACAACTCCTGGACGTTCATGTCGATGCCCATGTTAAGCCCTAAGATGCAGGTCTCATATTCAGCCATATTGTTGGTGCAGGGAAATCTGAGTTTTGCGGATACCGGATAATGCTGACCGGTTTCTGATACCAGGACTGCTCCAATACCAACCCCTTTGAAGTTTGCTGCTCCATCAAAGAACATGTGATGACCCAGCCGGTCGTTTTGCGTATTATGACCCTGTTCCCCTTCGGTTCGGGATTTGGAAATGATTTGAGTGGTTTAGGAACACTTGGTTCCTTAAGGTTGGCCTATTTGGCCAAGTTTGACTTCGGTCAAAATTTTGAGCAAACCACCTCGGAATCGAGTTTTGATAGCTCCAGTAGCTCCGTAAGATGATTTCGGACTTAGGCGTATGTTCGGCTCGGGTTTCTGACAACCTGGGAGCATTTCGACGCCCGAAATGAAAATCAGGATTTCCTTAAGTTTGGAATTTGGCTTGAAATGGGACTTTATGCTATCGAGGTCCGAACGGAATTTTGGGACCGGGAATAGTTCCGTATAGTCATTTATGACTTGTTTGAAAAATTCAAGGTCATTCCGAGTAGTATAGACTCGTTCGGCGCAATGAAATGAATTCTAGAAATTTCAAAGTTATTAAGTTATGAGTTTTCCGTAGGCTCGAGCTATAATGATTTGGGACCTGTTGGTATGTTTTGACGGGGGCTCGGGTGGGCCCAGGTGCCTCACGGACCCTGCACGAGGTCAAAAACCAGCAAAAACCATTGCTGGTGCAGCTACTTCTGGTGTGACCGCACCTGCGATCTCTTAGTCGCAGGTGCTAGTCCGCACCTGCGATCTAGCCTTCACAGGTGCGACCCCCATCGCAGGCACGACCCTTCTTCCGTAGGAGCGGGACCGCTGGTGCGGACTCCTTCTCCGCAGGTGCGATGCCCAGGGTCCAAGGCCCTTTTCCGCAGGGGCGATGATATTCTCGCAGGTGCGAGACCGCACCTGCGGTCCCAAGGTCGCAGGTGTGGAAATCACTGTTGCCAGCCCCTTTGAATGTCCAAAAATACGGGTTTTCTTCATTTTTACCCACCATCAACCTCCATTAGAGAGCATCCGAGTTTGACAACACCTCCCACGACCACCCACTGTAGAGGTAAGTAATTCTCTTCCATTTTTCACTATTATGCATAGAATTCAACGGGCCTTATTCCTAAAGAATCAAAAATCATAAAATTTGGATAGGAATTCTAGGGCTTTGAATAAATTGGTGAATTATTCCTTTGAGGCTATGAATCCTTGTATAAATAACATAACTTTGATCCTTAGACTTCGGGTAGGTGATTCCTTCAAGAATTTTCGAAATCCAAACGGGTGGGCCCGGGGTCGAAATTTCGGATATGGTCAAGAATGCTTAATTTTAGGATTTCTTGTTAATTCTTCTTCTTAGAACCAAAATTAATTCAATTATACCATGATTGGTTAGTTTCGAGCCGTTGAGGGTGAATTTCAGAGATTCGGGCGCATCCTTGATCCGAGGGGTGATATCGTCACGAGGTGAGTCTCCTTTCCAAACTTGTAAGGGGGAAATGTCCCCATAGGCTCCTTGTTTGCTATGTACACATGTTGATTGGGCCGCGTACGTACCAAGTGACGAGAGTCCGTATGTGGTGACTATATTGCTATGTCGGGTAGCCGTAGGACCCACGAGCATGCCATTTCGTGTCTTATTTGAACCATTGTATGTATTATAAATTGTGTTTACGGTTGAAATGACATGGGAGAGGTAAAAAATATGATGATGTAAATCCTAATTGGCTATCAATGACATGATATTGACACAATCCTGTTGAGTTCACGGTCGAGTCGATACCCGTAGATACCTACATGTGAATACTATTACTATCGAGTCAGCACACGAGTCGCAGGAATGATGCGCGATCGTGGGGAGCTTATTACTATCGAGTCAGCACACGAGTCGCAGGCATGATACGCGATTGTGGGGAGCCTATTACTATCGAGTCAGCACACGAGTCACAGGGATGATGCGCGATCGTGGGGAGCTTATTACTATCGAGTCAGCACACGAGTCGCAGGCATGATGTGCGATCGTGGGGAGCTTATTACTATCGAGTCAGCACACAAGTCGCAGGCTTGATGCGCGATCGTGGGGAGCTTATTACTATTGAGTCAACACACGAGTCGCATGCTTGATGCGCGATCGTGGGGAGCTTATTACTATCGAGTCATCACACGAGTCGCAGACATGATGCGCGATCGTGGGGATCTTTTACTACCGATTCAGCACACGAGTTGCATATATGATTCACAATCGTGGGGAGCTTATGACCTCAGTCCTTATGACCTACCTTATGTCTCCGACCGGTTGTTTTGTCCGTGTCGGTATATGTACACTTGAGTCTGGTTCACATATGACAGTATTGGCAAGGTATTGTTGAATAAGAGGGACTAGTACTTGGTGTTCTTATTTGTGTTACATTATGTGTTCATATACTAGCTGTTTACTGTTTCGCATGCCTATTGCTTTAGCCTTATCTTGTTCTATATTATGTTGTTGGACCTTAGTGAGTATCTAGTCGACCTCTCTTCACTACTTCTTCGAGTTTTGACAGGATACTCACTGGGTACATATTTATATATATGTACTCATGCTGCACTTTCTTTCCTTTTATGTACTTGACTGTACAGCTCCAGAGGCTGGTTCATCTGCTTTTCAGGCCGGTGCTAGATATTTATAGAGTGGTCATACTTCACGGTTAGTTGCGTTCCTGGCAACTTCCTAGCAGCACCCTGGAGTTTCTTTTGTTATACTCTCTGTCTATTTCATTTAGACTGAGACCCTATATATATTGCAGTCAGTGTATATTCAGTAGTTTCCCGTGACACTCGTGACACTAGTTCCTGGCACACACGCGGTATATATTTTGGGTTTTGGGTTGTATAACTATGTATATGTCTTATTTCGGCCTTGTATTTACTATGATTTTACCTTCACTCAAGGCTAGTATCATGTTAGTTGTTTTAAACTGGTAATTATTGACTTGTTCGGTCGAATGGGAAGGGTATCACTTAGTGAAGGTTATATCGGCTTGCCTGACCCCACTGTTGGGAGTCATCGCGACTTGAATTAGGATTTGGGTCGTGACAACGTTGTATCAGAGCTTTAGGTTCACGTAGTCTCACGAGTCACGGGCAGACCCAGTAGAGTCTTGCGGATCGGTACAAAGACGTCTGTACTTATCTTCAGGAGGCTATGGGGTGTTAAGAAACTCCTTTTGTTCATATCCTATCGTGCAATCAATGATGTACTCAAACTTGATCTTCTATTGTCTCACAGATGGTGAGGACGCGTGCTTCTCATGTACCTGATCCGGGAGAGGCCACTACCCCCGCCACTCGAGGTCGTGGTGGAGGCAGGGGTAGGGCACCTGCCTGAGTTAGAGGACGAGGACGTCCCGGAGCCGTACCAGTTGCACCACCTGAGGATTCTATTATTGAGAAGCAGGATGAGTTTCCTCCAGTTGCTCCTGCTCCAGCAGACTTTATGACGGCGCCAGGCTTCCAGGAGGTTATGGGCCGCATGTTGAGGTTTATGGACATTATGTCCCAGGCAGGGGTGCTTCCATCAGATTCTGCTACTTATCAAGCAGGAGTGGGAGTTCAGACCCCTACCACTCCGGTCACAGAACCGGCAGTAGCACATCCTATTCCGGGTACACCGCCCATGATTGGGGTTCAGCCTATAGTAGCACAGCCAGAGCCCAGGCCCATTGCAGAGGGCGACCATCAGAAGTTACTAGACATATGGATTAGACTTCGTCCTCCAGGCTTAGGGGGCGAGCAGGGTGAGGATGCCCAGGATTTCATCGACAGGTGCAGGGACAAACTACACAATATGAGGATATTGGAGTCACAAGGGGTAGATTTCACCACTTTCCAGTTAGAGGGCAGAGCTCGCAGATGGTGGCTCAGTAGGCCAGCAGGTTCTCCACCGGTTACTTGGGAGCAATTTACACAGCTATTTCTGGACAGATACCTTCCACCATCTGAGAGAGAGGAGCTTTGGGGTCTTTTTGAGAGGTTAGAGCAGGGACAAATTTCTGTGACTGTCTATGAGGCGAGGTTTTCAGAGTTATCCCGCCATGCCCTTATGATATTGCCCACTGATGCTGAGAGGGTGCGACGGTTTGTGGCAGGCTTACATCCAGGTATCAGGACCTCCATGGCTTTGAGAGGTAGAGATTGGTACCCTATTTCAGCTGGTAGTTGAGATAGCTCGACGAATTGAGGGTTACCGTACGAGGAGCAGGGAGCAGGGTCAGCAGGATAAGAGGGCCAGATTCATAGGTGATTTCAGGGGTGCTCCAGCTAGGGGCAGAGGTCAGTTCAGTAGGCCTTCATATTCAGCACCTCCATTTCCTCCCAATGGTGTCTTAGTGAGGCCTCAGTTCAGTGCCATGCCAGAGCGCTCCTACGTCCTCCAACCATTCACAGTCCATCTAGTGGTTACTCGAGCCGTCAGAGATCCTCCGGTTCCTATTTCAGTGCTGTGACAGATGATTCTCATCGCACTCCATCCATTCGGGACTATTACTCTTCAGGACAACAGGATATGTCATATTTGAGATGTTACGAGTGTGGGGACCTAGGCCACGTGAAGAGGGATTGCCCCCGCTTTAGGGGCAAGGCCGTTCAGCAGAGTCACTAGCCTATGGGTCTCGCACCAGCAGTTCGACCACCTAGGGGTGGAGGTCAGATTGGTAGGGGCCGTCTTAGAGGGGGAGGCCAGCCAGGAAAGGGTCATTCAACTCGAGCTCTTCCTGGGGGAGCTCAGTCATTAGGTGCTACAGCCAGGTTCTATGCTATTCCGGCCAGGGCAGACGCAGTGGCCTCAAACGCTGTAATTACATGTATTATTTCAGTCTGTGGTAGAGAGGCTTCAGTGCTATTTGATCCAGGGTCTACATATTCATATATCTCAGCATTATTTGGCCATTCTCTGGATGTTGCTTGTGAGTCCTTGGGTCCTCCTTTATATGTGTCCACTCCTATGGGCAATTCTGTAGTGGTAGACCGGGTCTACCGAGCTTGTGTGATTGCTTTTTGTGGGCTTGAGACCAGGGCCGACCTGTTATTGCTTGATATGGTTGATTTATTTTGGGCATGGATTGGCTATCTTCTTATCATGCTATGTTGGATTTCCATGCCAAGATAGTTACGTTAGCCATGCCTGAGTCGCCGAGATTAGAGTGGATGGGTTCTTCAGTTAGTGCATTCAGCAGGGTCATTTCTTTTATGAAGGCTCGGCACATGGTCGAGAAAGGGTGTTTGTCTTACCTTGCTTATATGCGGGACACCACCGCCGAGTCTCCTACCATTGATTCAGTACCGGTTGTTCGGGAGTTTCCAGATGTGTTTCCTACAGATCTTCCAGGCATGCCTCCAGATCGAGATATTGACTTCTGAGGAGTTATTGGCCAAGGGATTCATCAGGCCAAGTGTGTCGTCGTGGGGGTGCTCCAGTCTTATTTGTGAAGAAGTAGGATGGGTCCATGCGGATGTGTATTGATTACCGCCAGTTGAATAAAGTGACCATCAAGAATAAGTACCCTCTGCCGTGCATTGATGATTTGTTTGATCAGCTACAGGGTGCTCGTGTGTTCTCTAAGATTGATCTGAGGTCAGGCTATCACCAGCTGAAGATTCGGGCTTCTGATGTTCCGAAGACTGCTTTTCGCACCAGATATGGCCATTATGAGTTTCTAGTGATGTCATTTGGCTTGACTAATGCCCCAGCAACATTTATGGACTTGATGAATAGGGTATTCAGGCCGTATATCGACTCCTTCGTTATTGTTTTCATTGATGATATATTGATCTACTCACGGAGCTTTGTTGAGCACGAGCAGCATTTGAGAGTTGTGCTTCAGACCTTGCGAGAGCAGAAGCTATATGCTAAGTTCTTCAAGTGCGAGTTTTGGCTGGAGTCCGTGGCATTTATGGGGCTTGTGGTTTCAGGAGAGGGTATCAAGGTTGATCCTCAGAAGATAGAGGCAGTTCAGAGTTGTCCGCGTCCTACCTCAGCTTCAGAGATAAGAAGCTTTCTACGTTTAGCAGGCTATTACCGTCGGTTCGTGGAGGGGTTTTCTTCTATTGCAGCCCCATTGACCAGATTGACTCAGAAGAATGCCCCGTTTAAATGGTCAGACGATTGTGAGGCGAGCTTTCAGAAGCTCAAGGCAGCATTGACTTCACCGCCAGTTCTATCATTACCTTCTGAGTCAGGGATGTATATTGTATATTGCGATGCTTCAGGCGTCGGATTAGGGTGTGTGCTGATGCAGGATGGTAGGGTTATTTCTTATGCTTCACGACATCTGAAGGTTCATGAGAAGAATTATCCTGTACACGACTTGGATTTGGCAACGATTGTTCATGCGTTAAAGGTATGGCGACACTACTTATATGGCGTGCCTTGTGAGGTCTTCACTGACCATCGCAGTTTGCATAATTTATTTAAGAAGAAGGACCTTAATCTGAGGCAACGAAGATGGCTTGAGTTGTTAAAAGACTATGATCTTACTATTTTGTACCACCCGGGCAAGGCGAATATAGTCGGAGATGCTTTGAGTAGGAAAGCGGCGAGTATGGGAGTTGAGCTTACATTGTAGCGGAGGAGAGACCTCTAACCTTGGACATTTAGTCCTTGGCCAATCGCCTGGTGAGATTGGATCTTTCTGAGCCTCGTCGAGTTCTAGCTCATGTGGTTTCTCAGTCTTCGTTATTGGGAGAGATCAAGGCTCGACAGTTTGATGACCCGTGTTTGGCACAGCTTCAAGATACCGTGGTCCAGGGTAGGGCCAAGGATGTTACCTTAGGCGAGGATGGGGTTCTGAGACTTCAGGGCCGATTTTGTGTTCCAGATATTGATGGCCTGAGGGAGAGGATTCTAGCAGAGGCGCACAGTTTGAGGTATTCTATTCATCCAGGGGCGACGAAGATGTACTGTGATATGAGGCCGCAGTACTTGTTGAGGCGGATGAAGAAAGATATTGTGCAGTATGTAGCCAAGTGTCTTAACTGTCAGCAGGTCAAGTACGAGCACCAGAGGCCAGGAGGCTTGTTCCAGCAAATGCCCATTCCTGAGTGGAATGGGAGCGCATCACCATGGACTTCGTGGTTGGGTTGCCTCGGACATTGCGGAAGGTTGACGCGGTTTGGGTCATTGAGGATAGACTGACCAAATCAACGCATTTCATTCTTGTGGCAACTACTTATACTTTAGAGAGGCTGGCTCAGATTTTCATGAGAGAGATTGTCCGACTCCATGGTGTGCCGGTGTATATCATCTCAGATCGAGGTCCTCAGTTCACCTCGCACTTCTGGAGAGATTTGCAGAGTGAGATGGGCACTCAGATAGACCTCAGTTCAGCATTTCATCCTCAGACTGATGGCCAGTCAGAGCATACGGTTCAGATATTAGAGGATATGCTCAGGGCTTGTGTGATTGATTTTGGAGGTCAGTGGGACCAGTTCTTGCCTTTGGTTGAGTTTGCGTACAATAATAGCTATCAGTCCAGCATTGAGATGGCTCCATTTGAGGCTCTATATGGTCGGCGATGTCGTTCTCCCATTGGGTGGTTTGAGCCTGGCGAGGCCAAGTTATATAGCACACATCTGGTGAGAGATGCCTTGGAGAGAGTGAAGGTGATTCAAGAGAGGCTTCGCACAACTCAGTCTAGGCAGAAGAGCTACGCAGATCAGCGGGCGCGTGATATAGCATTCATTGAGGGAGACAAGGTCTTGCTGAAGGTTTCACAAATGAAGGGCGTGATGAGATTCGGGAAGAAAGGCAAGCTAAGCCCCAGGTTTATTGGTCATTTCGAGGTGTTGAAGCGGGTCGGAGAGGTTGCTTATGAGCTTGCTTTACCTCTAGCCTTATCAGGTGTTCATCCAATTTTCCACGTATCCATGCTTCAGAGGTATCACGCGGACTTCTCTCACGTGATTGATTATAGCACTATTCAGTTAGACAAGCAGTTGAGTTACGAGGAGGAGCCAGTGGCAATTATTGATAAACAGGACCGCCAGTTGATGTCCAAGACAGTTTCTCCAGTTAAGGTTCAGTGGAGGGGCCAGCCAGCCGAGGAGGCGACTTGGGAGTCCGAGGAGGACATGCGGAGCAGATATTTGCAGCTTTTCAGCACTTCAGGTACAATTCTAGACCCGTTCGAGGACGAACGTTTGTTTAAAAGGGAGAGAATGTGACAACCCAGTCGGTCATTTTGCGTATTACGACCCCTTTCCCTTAAATTAAACCTTCCATAGCGGCTACTCGTGCTTTGTGACTTGCGGGAGCGGGTGGTTCGGGATTTGGAAATGATTTGAGTGGTTTAGAAACACTTGGTTCCTTAAGGTTGGCCTATTTGGCCAAGTTTGACTTCGGTCAACATTTTGAGCAAACGACCTCGGAATCGAGTTCTGACAGCTCCAGTAGCTCCGTATGATGATTTCGGACTTGGGCGTATGTTCGGCTCGAGTTTCTGACGACCCGGAGCATTTCGGCGCCCGAAATGGAAATCAGGATTTCCTTAAGTTTGGAATTTGGCTTGAAATGGGACTTTATGCTATCGAGGTCCGAATGGAATTCCAGGACCAGGAATAGTTCTGTATAGTCATTTATGACTTTTCTGCAAAATTCGAGGTCATTCCGAGTAGTATAGACCCGTTCGGCGCAATGAAATGAATTCTAGAAATTTCAAAGTTATGATTTCAAGGGTTTTGGAGGGTGATTTTGAGTTTTAGCGATGTTATGAGTGTTCCGTAGGCTCGATCTAGTCCGTATAATGATTTGGGACCTGTTGGTATGTTTTGACGGGGTCTCGGGTAGGCCTAGGTGCCTCCCAGACCCCGCACAAGGCCAAAAACCAGCAAAAACATTGCTGGTGCAGCTGCTTCTGGTGTGACCGCACCTGCGGTCTCTGAGTCGCAGGTGCGAGTCCGCACCTGCGGTCCAGCCTTTGCAAGTGCGACCCCCATCGCAGGAGCGACCCTTTTTCCTTAGAAGCGGGACCGCTGGTGCGGACTCCTTCTCCGTAGGTGCGATGCCCAGGGTCCCAGGCCCTTTTCCGCAGGGGCGATGATATTCTCGCAGGTGCGAGACCGCACCTGCGGTCCCAAGGTCGCAGGTGCAGAAATCACTGGTGCCAACCCCTTTAAATGTCCAAAAATACGGGTTTTCTTCATTTTTACCCACCATCAACCTCCACTAGAGAGCATCCAAGTTTGAGCAACACCTCCCACGACCACCCACTGTAGAGGTAAGTAATTCTCTTCCATTTTTCACTATTATGCATAGAATTCAATGGGCCTTATTCTTAAAGAATCAAAAATCATAAAATTTGGATAGGAATTCTAGGGCTTTGAATAAATTGGTGAATTATTCATTTGAGGCTATGAATCCTTGTATAAATCACATAACTTCGATCCTTAGACTTCGGGTAGGTGATTCCTTCAAGAATTTTCGAAATCCAAACGTGTGGGCCCCGGATCGAAATTTCGAAAATGATCAAGAATGCATAATTTTAGGATTTCTTGTTAATTCTTCTTCTTGGAACCTAAATTAATTTAATATACCATGATTGGTTAGTTGCTAGTCGTCGAGAGTGAATTTCGGAGATTCGGGCGCATCCTTGATCCGAGGGGTGATATCGTCACGAGGTGAGTCTCCTTTACAAACTTGTAAGGAGGAAATGTCCCCATACGCTCCTTGTTTTCTATGTACATTGCGGAATGTTGACGCGGTTTGGGTCATTGTGGATAGACTGACCAAATCAGCGCATTTCATTCCTGTGGCTACTACTTATACTTTAGAGAGGCTGGCTCAGATTTTCATGAGAGAGATTGTCCGACTGCATGGTCTCAGTCTGAATGAAATAGACAGAGAGTATAACAAAAGAAACTCCAGGGTTCTGCTAGGAAGTTTCCAGGAACGCAGCTCACCGTGAAGTATGACCATGCTATCAATATCTAGCATCGGCCTGAAAATCAGATGGACAAGCCTCCGGACCTGTACAGTCAAGTACAGAAGAAAGAAAGTGCAGCATGAGTACATATATATAAATATGTACCCAGTGAGTATCCCGTCTAAACTCGAAGAAGTAGTGACGAGAGGTCGACTAGATACTCACTAAGGTCCAGCAACATAATATAGAACAAGATAAGGCTAAAGCAATAGGCATGCAAAACAGTAAACAGCTAGTATACGAACACATAATGTAACACAAGTAAGAACACCAAGTACCAGTTCCTCTTATTCAACAATACCTTGCCAATACTGTCATATGTGAACCAGACTCAAGTGTACATATACCTACACGGACAAGACAATCAGTCGGAGTCATAAGGTAGGTCATAAGGACTGAGGTCATAAGCTCCCCACGATCGCGAATCATACCTGCGACTCGTGTGCTGACTCGATAGTAAAAGCTCCCCACGATCGTGCATCATGCCTGCGACTCGTGTGCTGACTCAATAGTAATAAGCTCCCCACGATCGTGCATCAAGCGTGCGACTCGTGTGCTGACTCGATAGTAATAAGCTCCCCACGATCGCGCATCAAGCGTGCGACTCGTGTGCTGACTCGATAGTAATAAGCTCCTCACGATCGCGCATCAAGCGTGCGATTTGTGTGCTGACTCGATAGTAATAAGCTCCCCACGATCGCGCATCATGCCTGCGACTCGTGTGCTGACTCGATAGTAATAGGCTCCCCACGATCGTGCATCATGCCTGCGACTCGTGTGCTGACTCGATAGTAATAAGCTCCCCACGATCGCGCATCATGCCTGCGACTCGTGTGCTAACTCGATAGTAATAAGCTCCCCACGATCGCGCATCATGCCTGCGACTCGTGTGATGACCCGATAGTAATAGGCTCCCCACAATCGCGCATCATGCCTGTGACTCGTGTGTTGACTCGATAGTAATAATCTCCCCACGATCGCGCATCATGCCTGCGACTCGTTCTCTGACTCGATAGTGATAGTATTCACATGTAGGCACCTACGGGTACCGACTCGACCGTGAACTCAACAGGATTGTGTCAATATCATGTCACTGATAGCCAATTAGGATTTACATCATCATATTTTTTACCTCTCCCATGTCATTTCAATAGTAAACACAATTTATAATACATACAATGGTTCAAATAAGACACGAAATGGAATGCTCGTGGGTCTTACGGCTACCCGACATAGCAATATAGTCGCCACGTATGGACTCTCGTAACTTGGTACGTACGCGGCCCCCTCAACATGTGTACATAGAAAACAAGGAGCGTACAAGGACATTTCCCCCTTAAAAGTTTGTAAAGGAGACTCACCTCGTGACGATATCACCCCTCGGATCAAGGATGCGCCCGAATCTCCGAAATTCACTCTCGACGACTAGAAACTAACCAATCATGGTATATTAAATTAATTTAGGTTCCAAGAAGAAGAATTAACAAGAAATCCTAAAATTAAGCATTCTTGATCATTTCCGGAATTTCGACCCGGGGCCCACACGTTTGTATTTCGAAAATTCTTGAAGGAATCAACTACCCGAAGTCTAAGGATCGAAGTTATGTGATTTATACAAGGATTTATAGCCTCAAATGAATAATTCACCAATTTATTCAAAGCCCTAGAATTCCTATCCAAATTTTATGATTTTTGATTCTTTAAGAATAAGGCCCGTTGAATTCTATGCATAATAGTGAAAAATGGAAGAGAATTACTTACCTCTACAGTGGGTGGTCGTGGGAGGTGTTGCTCAAACTTGGATGCTCTCTAATGGAGGTTGATGGTGGGTAAAAATGAAGAAAACCCGTATTTTTGGACATTTAAAGGGGCTGGCAAAAGTGATTTCTGCACCTGCGACCTTGGGACCGCAGGTGCGGTCTCGCACCTGCGAGAATATCATCGCCCCTGCAGAAAAGGGCCTGGGACCCTGGGCATCGCACCTGCGAAGAAGGAGTCCGCACCAACGGTCTCGCTTCTACGGAAAAAGGGTCGCGCCTGCGATGGGGGTCGCACTTGCAACGGCTGGACCGCAGGTGGGGACTCGCACCTGCGACTCAGAGACCGCATGTGCGGTCACACCAGAAGTAGTTGCACCAGTAATGGTTTTTGCTGGTTTTTGGCCTCGTACGGGGTCCGGGAGGCACCTAGGCCTACCCGAGCCCCCGTCAAAACATACCAACAGGTCCCAAATCATTATACGGACTAGATCGAGCCTACGGAACACTCATAACATCGCTAAAACTCAAAATCACCCTCCAAAACCCCTGAAATCATAACTTTGAAATTTCTAGAATTCATTTCATTGCGCCGAACGGGTCTATACTACTCGGAATGACCTCGAATTTTGCAGACAAGTCATAAATGACTATACGGAACTATTCCTGGTCCCGGAATTCCGTTCGGACCTCGATAGAATAAAGTCCCATTTCAAGCCAAATTCCAAACTTAAGGAAATCCTGATTTCCATTTCGAGCGCCGAAATGCTCCGGGTCGTCATAAACTCGAGCCGAACATACGCCCAAGTCCGAAATCATCATACGGAGCTACTGGAGCTGTCAGAACTCGATTCCGAGGTCGTTTGCTCAAAATGTTGACCGAAGTCAAACTTGGCCAAATAGGCCAACCTTAAGGAACCAAGTGTTCCTAAACCACTCAAATCATTTCCAAATCCCGAACCACCCGCTCCCGCAAGTCACAAAGCACGAGTAGCCGCTATGGAAGGTTTCATATAAGGAAAATGGGTCGTAATACGCAAAACGACCGACTGGGTCGTCACATTCTCTCCCTCTTAAACAAACGTTCGTCCTCGAACGGGTCTAAAATTGTACCTGAAGTGCTGAAAAGCTGCGAATATCTGCTCCGCATGTCCTCCTCGGACTCCCAAGTCGCCTCCTCGGCTGGCTGGCCCCTCGTTTGAACCTTAACCGCAGAAACTGTCTTGGACCTCAACTGGCGGTCCTGTTTATCAATAATTGCCACTGGCTCCTCCTCGTAACTCAACTGCTTGTCCAACTGAATAGTGCTATAATCAATCACGTGAGAGAAGTCCGCGTGATACCTCCGAACCCAGATTTTTGTTCGGACGATCCCGGGAGGTCCGTAGTAAAATATGGGACTCGGGCATATGCCTGGAAATGAATTCCGAGGTCCCAAGACTTAGAAATCAATTTTCGAAAGAAATTGTTTTGCTAAAATATTAATGAAATTAAGAAAATAATTAATGTTTGAAACCATAGGTATCTGGCCCGTATTTTGGTTTCAGAACCCGATACAGATTTGTTATAGTATTTGAATACTATCTGTGAAATTTGGTGAGAATCGGAGTTTATTTGACGTGATTTGGACGTCCGATTGAGATATAGTGTAAGTTAAGTGTTCTTGAGAAAAATGATGAGTTTTGAGGTTAAATGCATAGTTTGACATGGTATTTTCATTATTTGAACGCACGATCAAGTCCGTATGACGTTTTTAGACTTGCGTGCGTGTTTGGTTTAGAGCTCGGAGGGCTCGGGTGAGTTTCGGGTAGGCTTCAGGATGTTTTTAACTTAAAAAAACAATCTCTTGTCATAACAGTTTGTGGAGCAATGGTGCTCCACATTTTTCTTTAAAAAAAAAAAAAAAAAAAAAACAACAACCATAACCTATTAAAACACCAACTCGGGCAGCAACCCTTTTCTTCATATTTTTCGAACTACCAAGCCCTAAGCACGATTTTCTTCATCAAAGTTCATCCCCAATTTGTTGGTAATCAATTCTAAACTTTACTCTTTCAATTACCCAATGTTTTTCATCACTTTTAAATCAAAAACTAAGAATTTTCATGGTAAAAATTGAGGGTTTGGGTAGAATTAGGGAATTTTGTAAAAATTGAATTTTTACCTCGAATTGAGGTCGGATTTCAAAACTAATTGTATATTCGGGTTCGTGGGTGAATGGGTAAACGTAAATTGGTCATAACCCCGAGTTTAGACCAAGCGGGCCCGGGGGTCGGGTTTTCACCTTTTTTGAGACAACTTAAGAAAAATTATAATTTTCAATAAAGTTAGTTCCTTTAGCATTAATCAATGATATTAAGTTAATTATGATTAGATTCGAGTGTATTGGAGGTGAATTCAACAGAAAAATCTATAATTGAGCAGTGAGTGACCTGCGAAGTTGAGGTAAGTGCTTGGTTTAACCTTGACTTGAGGGAATAGGAATCCCAACTTATTTATTATGTGAAAATGCATGTGTGTGGTGTATAGGTGAGGTGACGAGTATCTACGCACAACCAAATGGTCCATTTACATGATCCCTTCCCCGTTTCCAATCTAGTTGCTTCAAGTTTTTAATTGTTTCATGTTCATTGTTGTCTTATATAATTACTTGGCTTGTTATATTGTTGTAAGTCTTGTTGCAATTATGTTTGGGGGAAGTATTAGTTGTTTTCCTTGGTTTTATTGTGGTACATAAAGACCGAGTGGGTTGATATTGTTTACAAAATATTCATATTCTTGTTGGTTTCATTTTGAGATGATTTGGTGAAGTTTATGAGAAAATACCATTTCTTGTTTATAATTGTTGAGATAAAAATGTTGTGAAATGCTTGGTCTGAATTGTGAAAGTTTTGATATATATAAATACATATATGATTGTGATAAGGGTGGACATGGAAAATAAATATATATATGACTGAGATAAGGGTGGACAGGAGAAATAAATATATATATGACTGTGATAAGGGTGGACAGAGGAAATATATATATAAATATATGACAGCTGAGGCCTGGAATAGGCGACTGAGTTGTTTTATTTATTGTTTCAGTTTATATTGTCTTGTTTGTGTAGAATTATTTTATTGCCTTATTATAAATATATATTATCATAGGTTAAGTTATAATTTCCCCCCTTAGCCTCGTCACTACTTCGTCGAGGTTAGGCCCGATACTTACTCAGTACATGGGGTCAGTGTTACTGATACTACACTCTGCACTCTTTTGAGCAGATCCAGGTACCGACCAACTGTAGAGATATTTAGAACGACTATTTGTTTATTCGGAGACACGAGATATATCTGCTGGCGTTCGCAGATCCCGAGAGTCTTCTCCTATTTTCATAACGATGTTTTATTATATTCAGAACAGTATCACTTCCTTTAGCCCATTATTTGTAGTATTCTTTAGTAGTTCGTAAAATGTGATACCAGACCCTGGGGTCGGGGTGGGCATGAAAATTATAAATATATGACACTGATGAAGGAGGATGTTTATGTTTTACTAATTTTAAAGACAAAGATTTGTAAATTTATTGTTTTATCCCACTGTTGTCTCATATGCTGCACAATTGGTCATTTTAGATTAAAGTTTTGAAATTTGGAAATTTGTGTGAGATCTTACTGACAGATGAGGCCTGGAATAGGCGACTGAGTTGTTTTATTTGTTGTTTCAGTTTATATTGTCTTGTTTGTGTAGAATTATTTTATTGTGTTATTATAAATATATATTATCACAGGTTAAGTTATAATTGCCCCCCTTAGCCTCGTCACTACTTCGTCGAGGTTAGGCTCGGCACTAACTCAGTACATGGGGTCTGTTGTACTGATACTACACTCTGCACTCTTTTGTGCAGATCCAGGTACCGACCAACTGTAGAGATATTTAGAACGACTATTCGTTTATTCGGAGACACGAGGTATATCTTCCGGCGTTCGCAGATCCCGAGAGTCTTCTCCTATTTTTATAACGCTTTTTTATTATATTCATAACATTATCACTTCCTTTAGCCCATTATTTGTAGTATTCTTTAGTAGTTCGTGAATTGTGATACCAGACCCTGGGGTCGGGGTGGACATGAAAATTAGAAATATATGACAGTGATGAATGAGGATGTTTATGTTTTACTAATTTTAAATACAATGATTTGGAAATTTATTATTTTATCCCACTGTTGTCTCATATGCTGCACAATTGGTCATTTTAAATTAAAGTTTTGAAATTTGGAAATTTGTGTGAGATCTTGGTTACAGCTGAGGCCTGGAATAGGCGACTGAGTTATTTTATTTATTGTTTCATTTTATATTGTCTTGTTTGTGTAAAATTATTTTATTGTGTTATTATAAATATATATTATCACAGGTTAAGTTATAATTGCCCCCCTTAGCCTCGTCACTACTTCGTCGAGGTTAGGCTCGGCACTTACTCAGTACATGGGGTCTGTTGTACTGATACTACACTCTGCACTCTTTTGTGCAGATCCAGGTACCGACCAACTGTAGAGATATTTAAAACGACTATTCGTTTATTCGGAGACACGAGGTATATCTTCCGCCGTTCGCAGATCCCGAGAGTCTTCTCCTATTTTTATAACGCTTTTTTATTATATTCAGAACAATATCACTTCCTTTAGCCCATTATTTGTAGTATTCTTTAGTAGTTCGTGAATTGTGACACCAGATCCTGGGGTAGTTTTAAGTTATTTATATAATTAGTTCGTGGCACATTTTATTTAATTGCTTATAAGTCTTATGTTTGGAATTATTCATTGAAAGTCAGTAGCTTAATTTTTATTTTATAATTTTTTATTTTGTTTAAATGGAAATTCAAAGGAAATAGTTAATCGAACTCTAACATTGGCTTGCCTAGCAAGTGTGGTGTTAGGCTCCATAACGATCCCTAAGGTTGGGGGAATTTGGGTCGTGACAAATTGGTATCAGAGCACTAGGTTGCTTAGGTCTCACGATTCACGAACAAACTTGGTAGAGTCTGAAGGATCGGTACGGAGACGTATGTACTTATCCCTCAGAGACTATGAAGTTAGGAACAATTTCACTTCTAGTCTACTCTATTGTGCGAATTTTTTCTATCATTGATGATTGAACTTGTCTATTCTTGTCCTCTCACAAATCTCATCAACACGCAAAGCGTCTACGACCGGACAACAGATGAAGCCCCAATGACAGCTACAATCAAGGGAAGAGACAGAAGCAGAGCTGATTCTAAAGCTCAAACATCATCACATATTGTACAGTCTCAAATGGATATAGACGCGGAGGTTCTAGATCAGTCGGTACAGGTTGGACTAGTCCATATCCCAGAAGGATTTATAGCTACTCCAGTATTGCATAACAAGGGAATAGTTGAAAGCATCAGGGTTGATTTATATGAGCTGTGAAGTTTCACATTGTGGATTATCAGGCATTGTGACCTATGACTTCATGACAAGTGGGGAAGTCCACTGTCAAGGAATAAATTGCGAGTCCATGTGTTATATCGGTTTTGGCTTTGAATGTATAAGGTTGGATAGTTTGCAAGAGATAAAGCTGGGAATTGCGGTATGTCTGCCTCCTTAATAACCCTATACCTCAGTACCAGAGGAGTTATTCAAACAACTTTAAATCTGCAGAAGGTTAACTCTGCATAGAAGTCACGGTTGCGGATTGTGGGGTGCTCTAGAGAGATTACAAAGGTTGACAACCTTCTAGAATATACGGTTCGTGCCAAGAGTTATCGGTATAGAGCTCTACCAAGAGATATGAGAGTTACCCCAAAAGAATAATGAAAAGTATATGAATAAAGGAGGTAGCTTAGCAGTGTTGAGTCAGCACACTAAAAGAAGAAATTGGCTGCCGGTGTTTGTGGCAAGCCTACTAAGAGGATGATCAGCCAATGCAACCTCTATTACTTGACTCAGTTCTCATACATGTTATTGAAAGAGTTTGTTTCTCAGGCTCTCCATAATACGTGGCGCATAGGGTTTGAACGGTTGCGTCAAGTCACCATGATGGTTTCGATCAAGTTTGATAAGTTAGCCAGTCATACTCCTACTTCAGTTCATATAGCCAGAGGGCGAGTCCCCAGACTCATTAAAGGACACAATTATAATTTTAAAAATTTTGTGCGACTCAGGGTAAGATAATACTTTATTTCGGCTAGTGGTAGGAACTGTTCTAGTTTTGGGAGAGTCATAATTCATCAGTGCACTCAGGCTACGTGCCCCATTGTAGTTACAACTCAACTACATGACCATCTAGGGAAGAAAGGGTCGGAATGTCTAAAGTGGAGGTTAGATTCCTAGAGGTGGAGACCCATCCTGATGATATATTTTCTATGGTATGGCTGAGGTCGTTACATTAATTAGTGTCATTACAACAACAATCTCTAATTAGTATAAAGTGATGATTTCCTGAACTTAATACGGTTATGCGTATCTAATGAAATTCTTCTAATATGCTCTACTCTCGGGTGAGCTTCGTAACTCAAAAATCTACTTATGTGAGTACTTGTATTGAGAAATTCTATGGAGATAACTGTGTCTATCATTTCGTGTTGTAATTTAGTTTAACGGAAAATATTTAAATAAAGGAAATGGAATGTTTCGATTGGCACGATGTGGATGTTGCTTGTGATTCAGAACTGAGGACGAGGTCCTCGCATTTTAATATGATTTGAGATATTTAAATCGGGCTACGAGCCACGGTGGAAGTTATGTAAGGACAAGGTCCTTGTGATGGAAATTCTTGCATTTAAATTCTCCCTTGTGAATTAAAATTTTACTATAGTACGGGTAGGGAGTCATGCCTGTTAGGCTTATTCAACAATTTATGTATAAAATAATGATAATAATCATAATAATGAATGAATAAATAATAATAAGTAATACTAATAATAAGTAAAGAAATAAATTAATTAATTAACTGTGCATAATTTTCCAAATTCGTGTTATAATTATTGAGCTTTGACCTACGAGGTATGTGCCCGCCCATGTGGTGTTAAATGAGATACGTCTATTCGGGTATATAATTATGAGGTCTTCATGAATCGCATCTCGTTATCAGTATTGTGAAGGTTTGAAAGGAGATTTATTGTTAATGTGAAGCTGTTTGATAATTTTCTAATTGGCTATGAACAACTATTAAGAAAACAGAGGCGGTCAAGAATTGGCCTAGACCCACTACAACCATAGAGATTAGGAGTTTCTTGGGTTTGGCGGGTTACTACCGTCATTTTGTGGAGGGGTTTTCATCTATATCAGCCCCTATGACTAAATTGATTCAGAAAGGTGCCCAATTTAAATGGCAAGACGAGTGCGAGGCGAGCTTTCAGAAGCTCAAGACCGCCGTGACTTCAGCGCCGATGTTGTTGTTACCATCAAGTTCGGGTTCTTTCACAGTGTATTGTGATGCATCTCGTATTGGACTTGGAACAGTATTAGTGCAAGATGGCAAGGGTGATTGCATATGCATCTCGACAGTTGAAAGTCCATGAGAAGAATTATCATGTTCATGACGTAGAGTTGGCAGCCATTGTTCATGCATTGAAAATTTGGAGGCACTATCTTTATGGCGTGTCGTTTGAGGTTTTCACTGACCATCGTAGTCTTCAATACTTATTCAAGTAGAAAGATCTAAATTTCAGGCAACGGAGATGGTTAGAGTTACTGAAGGATTATGATGTCACCATATTATATCACCCAGGGAAGGCCAATGTGGTGGCCGATACATTGAGTAGAAAGGCGGTAAGTATGGTAAGCCTTGCGTATATTCTAGTTGGTGAGAGACTGTTGGCTTCAGACATTCAGATGTTGGCTAATCAGTTCGTGAGGTTGGGTATTTTTCCCCACAGTGTTTTATCTTGTTCAGTCACTCGGTCTTCTTTAATTGAGCGTACCCGGGAGCGGCAGGATGATGACCCACATTTGATGGTCCTTAGGGACACAGTTCGGCACGGTTGTGTTAAGCAGGTTACAGTTGGAGATGATTGGTGTTTTGAGGATGTAGGGTCGTATATGTTTGCCTAATGTTGATGGCCTTCGTGAGTTGATCCTGGAAGAGGCTCACAGTTCTAAGTATTCGGTTCACTCAGGCTCAACTAAAATGTACCAATACTTGAGGCAACATTATTGGTGTAGAAGGATGAAAAATAACATTATTGCGTATGTGGCTCGTTGCTTAAATTATCAACAGGTAAAGTATGAGCATCAGAGACCTGGTGGGTTGCTACAACAGATAGAGATTCCTAAGTGGAAGTGGGAGCATTTCACTATGGACTTTGTTGTTGGACTCCCACGGACTCAGAGGAAATTTGACGCAGTTTGGGTTATTGTAGATAGGCTGACTAAATCAACACATTTCATTCATGTGGCAAGTAATTATACCTCGGAGCGGATGGCTGAGATATATATTCGAGAGATTGTTCGCATTCACGGTGAACCCATGTCTATCATTTCTGATCGAGGTACACAGTTTATTTCACACTTTTGGAGGGCAGTTCAGTGTGAGTTGGGTATCCGAGTGGAGTTGAGCACAACATTTCACCGTCTGACTGACGGGCAATCCGAGCGTACTATTCAGATATTGGAGGATATGCTCCGCGCGTGTGTTATTGACTTTGGAGGTTCGTGGGATGAGTTCTTGTCTTTAGCGGAGTTTGCTTATAATAACATCTATCAGTTGAGCATTCAGATGGCTCCTTATGAGGCATTATATGGTAGACGGTGCAGATCGCCAGTTGGATGGTTTGAGCTGGGAGAGGCTCGGTTACTGGGTACATACTTAGTTCAGGATGCCTTAGATAAGGTCAAGATTATTCAGGGGAGACTTCGTGCAACTCAGTCTAGGAAAAAGAGTTATGGCGATCGTAAGGTTCGTGATGTGGCATTCATGGTTGGAGAGAGAGTATTACTTCGTGTGTCTCCCATGAAGGGTGTTATGAGGTTTGGAAAGAACGGTAAGTTGAGCCCTAGGTATATCAGGCCGTTCGAGATTCTTGATAGAGTGGGGAAGGTAGCTTATAGACTTGTGTTGCCTTCATTTCATCCGGTATTCCACGTGTCTATGCTCCGGAAATATCATGGTGACTCGTCCCACGTGTTATATTTCAATTCTGTCCAATTGGAAAAAGACATGACTTTCGAGGAGGAGCCGGTAGCCAATTTAGACAAACAGGTTCGTCAGTTGAGGTCTAAGAGATATCCTTCAGTTCGAGTGCAGTGGAGAGGCCAGCTCGTTGAGGCAGCTACTTGGGAGTCCGAGTCGTACATGCAGAGTAGATATCGACACTTGTTCACCACTTCAGGTAATTTTTTATGTCCGTTCGTGGACGAACGTTGTTTTAAAGGTGGAGATTGTGATGACCCAAGGGGTCATCTTATGATTTTAGACTCTGTTCTAGGCTTAATATCCATAAAGGTTAATTTTAAATACCTCGATTTGCGTTTGCAGTCCGAGCGAGAAACCGGAAAGCTTTTATGTGAACATTTGAGAAATATAAATTTCTAGAGCTAAAATTTGATTATAGTTGACTTTGGTCAACATTTTGAGAAACAAAACTGGATATGTGTTCCGACTATCCCGAGAAATCCGCAGTAAAATATGGGACTCGGGCATATGCCCGGGAATGAATTTCGAGGTCCCAAGCCTTAGAAATCAATTTTTTGAAAGAAATTGTTTTGCTGAAATATTAATGAAATAAAAAAAAGAATTAATGTTTGAAACCATTGGTATGGGGCCCGTATTTTGGTTTCGGAATACGGCACAAATTTGTTATAGTATTTTAATACTATATGTGAAATTTGGTGAGAATCGAAGTTTAGTTGACGTGATTCAGACGCCAGGTTGAGAAATAGTGAAAGTTAAGTGTTCTTGAGAATAATGATGATTTTTGAGGTTATATTCATAGTTTTACATGTTATTTTCATGATTTGATCGCACGATCAAGTCCGTATGATATTTTTAGACTTGCGTGCATGTCTGGTTTAGAGCTCCGAGGGCTCGAGTGAGTTTCGGTAGGCTTCGGGATGTTTTTAAGTTAAAAAAAAAAAATTGTTGCCATAACACTTTTTGCAGCACTGGTGCTCAACGTATATATTCAAAAAGAAAAACCACATCAGCCATAACCTATTAAAACATCAACTCGGGGAGCAGTCATTTTCTTCATATTTTTCGAACTACCAAGCCCTAAGGACAATTTTCTTTATCAAAGTTCATCCCCAAGTTGTTGGTAATCAATTCTAAACTTTACTATTTCAACTACCCAATGTTTTTCATCACTTTTAAATCAAAAACTAAGAATTTTCATGGTAAAAATTGAGGGTTTGGGTAGAATTAGGGAATTTTGTAAAAATCGAATCTTTACCTCGAATTGAGGTCAGATTTCGAAACTAATTGTATATTCAGGTTCGTGGGTGAATGGGTAAACGTAAATTGATCCGAACCCCGAGTTTAGACCAAGCGGGCCCGGGGTCGGGTTTTCACCTTTTTTGAGAAAACATAGGAAAAGTTATAATTTTCAATAAAATTAGTTCCTTTAGAATGAATTAATGATATTAAGTTAATTATGATTAGATTCGAGTGTATTGGATGTGCATTGAAAAGGATAAGCTATAATTGAGCAGTGAGTGGCTTGCGAAGTTGAGGTAAGTGCTTGGTTTAACCTTGACTTGAGGGAATAGGAATTCCCGTCTTATTTGTTATGTAAAAATGCATGTGTGTGGTGTATAGGTGAAGTGACGAGTATCTACGCACCACCATATGGTCCATTTACATGATCCCTTTCCCGTTTCCAATCTAATTGCTTCATGTTTTTAATTGTTTCATGTTCATTGTTGTCTTTTATAATTACTTGGCTTGTTATATTGTTGTAAGTGTTGTTGCAATTATGTTTGGGGAAAGTATTAGTTGTTTTCCTTGGTTTCATTGTGGTACATAAAGACCGAGTGGGGTGACATTGTTTACGAAATATTCATATTCCTTTTGGTTTCATTGTGAGATGATATTGGCGAAATTTATGAGAAAATACGGTTTCTTATTTATAATTGTTGAGATAAAAATGTTGTGAAAGGCTTGGCCTGAATTGTTAAAGTTTTGATATACATAAATACATATATGACAGTTGTAACGACCCTACCGGTCGTTTTGACCTCTGGCACGTCGTTCAGCAATTGGAAGTCATGAACAACTTCATTTCAGGTATTATGACTTGTGCGTTTGGTCGGAGTTGAAATTCGGGAAGTTCGGAGTCAAATTGGAAGGAAAATTCTTATTTCGGAAGCCTTAAGTTGGGAGAATCGACTAAGACTGGGATTTGGAGTAAACGACCTCGGAATCAAGATCTGATAGTTCTGGCAACTTCGTATGTTTTTTTCGGACTTGGGCGTACGTCCGGATCGGGTTTTGGGTAATCCGGGAGCGTTTCAGTGTATATTGTGGAAGTCAGCAATTTTGAAGGAATTTCCTAAGATGGCTTGAAGCGCATTTCAGAGATATAGATGTTCGTTTGGGATTCCGAATCTGGGAATGGCTTCGTATGGTGATTCTGGAGTTGGGAGCGCGATCGGAAGTGAATTCGGATGTCCGTAGGTTATTTTGAAGTCATTTGGCTAAAAATAGAAATTTGAAGGATTTTGAAGAGTCCGACCGGAAGTGGAAATTTTGATATCGGGGTCGGAATGTGATTCCGTAAGTTGGAGAAGGTCCGTAATGTCGAATAGGACTTGTGTGCAAAATATGAGGTCAATCGGACGTGATTTGATACATTTCGGCATCGGAGGTGGAAGTTTGAAATTTCAAAGTTCATAAAGTTGAATTTTGGTGCATTTCGTGTTTTCGGCGTTGTTTAAGTTAATTTGAAGCCTCGATCAAGTTTGTAGGATGTTATGGGGCTGAGTCGTGTGTTTGGACGGGGTCTCAAGGGCCTCGAGTGTGTTTCGGGGTGGTTCCGGGTCATTTTTGAGTGATTTGCTGCTGCTGGTTGCTGGTGCGTCTGGTGTGAAGTGTGATCGCGACTCTTGTTGTGCGATCGCGAAGAAGGAAATTTGGAAGGCTGGATTTTTGTCTGTGCGATCGCAAGAAAGGATGTGCAATCGCACAGTGCACCTGGGGGATGCTGGGTTGGCCTGTGCAATCGCATGAGGGAAGCTGCGATCGGGGAGAAGGAATTTAGAGGGGGGCTTGAATGCCTTGTGCGATCGCGGGGAGCAATATTGGGAGGCAGCAGGTTGTTTTGTGTGATCGCATTTGATGATATGCGGTCGCATAGAGGGTTGGTATGAGCAGTGAACTATTTTAATACGAAATTTGGCATTTCTTCTCACATTACATTTGATATGGGCGATTTTTGAGAGCATTTCCAAGGGGGATTTTCATCAGGCATCAAAGGTAAGATGTTTCTACTCGTTTCTAAGTTAAATACAAGATCATTACATGAATTAGATATGAGAAATTGAGGAAAATTTGGGAATTTTTTAAGGAAACCTAGAATTTGATAAATTGGATTTTAGCCACGAATTTGAGCATGAATGTTTGAGTAAAATGTATAATTGAACTAGTAAAGCTATGGGTAGAGTTTATCTTCGAGAAATTTCAGAATTCGGGCACGTGGGCCCGAGGGCATTTTGGTCAATTCACCGAGCAGAGTTGAGAAATTATATAATTTGAATTTGTTGCAAATGATAGAGTATATTTTCATTGCTTTGCCCGTTATTTGGTAGTTTTGGGGCGTTTTGCATCAATTGGAGTCGTCGGAAGGGATTACAAGGCGGCTATGGAATTTCGGAGCGAGGTAAGTCTCCTCTCTAGCTTTGTGATGGAGAATTTTCCCCATAGGTGAACTAAATGAATATATGTTACTATTTGCGGGGGCTACGTACGCACGAGGTGACGGGAGTCCGTGCGTAGCTACTGTTATGCCATGTCCGGGTAGTCTAGGACCCACAGCATGCTTTGCGTTCTTTCTAGAAATGGATTATATGCTTTATGAATTGATGCTATATAAAATTTTGGTTTTCCTTGAGATCACAGAAATTTGGTAATTTAAAGGAAATACTCATTGAAATTCATTTAAGAAAATGTTGTACGTGCATGTGACCTCTTCGCAGTTTACATTCTGCGAGCGGAGTGTTATTTTCCCCACTCTCATGGGAGCTAGCCGTACGCCATGGCGAGATTGAAAGATGCACTTTTGGTTCGGGCCATTCGACCCTCGGCAGTGCATAGATATGACTATTATATGGCAAATATGTACTTATGGTTCGGGTTGTTCGACATTTGGCAGTGAACATATATGATTATTTTATGGCTCAGGCCGGTTGCCCTTATCCTGTATTCGCATGATAAATTGTTTAATTATTTCATGGATAAATACTTGATAGATATTTGGGGAAAAATGAAGTAGAAATTATTTATTTACTTTCAGTGTTTATTGAACTGCAGTTACATTTAAAGTTTCTTGATTTTATTACTCTCATATGCCTTTTGCTGCTGTCATATATTGTAAAATTATATTGTTGGACCCAAGTGAGTGTCAAGTCGACCTCTCGTCACTACTTCTCTAAGGTTAGGCGGGATACTTACTGAGTACACGTTGTTTTCGCACTCATGCTACACTTGCTGTGCATTTTGTTGCACAGGTACTTTCATAGAGATGAGACTTGTTTGGAGACTTAGGCGAGCTGCATCATCCAGAGGCGATCCGCAGCCGGCAGAGTCTTCCTCTGTGTATTGCATTTATTTTACTCTAAAGTCCTTGTCCAACCTGTATTTCGACAAGCTTTGTAGTATTGTGTAAAAGTCTTAGAAATTGCTCATGCACTTGTGACACCGGGTTCTGGGATGTATTTGGGGTTGTATTTTTATTAAAATTGAAAAACAAAATGGACTGTTGCTCTTACTTAATGGATTTCTATCCAGTTATTATGTACAAAAATGAAAAGTAACAACTTTGAAAATGTTAAAACAGGAATTTATTTTAAATTAGTTAATGATTGGCTTGCCTGACAGTGGTGTCCGGCGCCATCACGGCCTTATGGATTTCGGGTCGTGACAACATGGTATCAGAGCCCTAGGTTCCCTTAGGTCTCACGAGTCATGAGCAAGTCTAGTAGAGTCTTGCGTATCGGTACGAAGATGTCTGTACTTATCTTCGATAGGCTACAAGGCTGTTAGGAGTACTTCCTTTCTCGATTCCTCATTGTGCTATTTGATTCCTATAAGGCTTATGCCTATGTTTCTTCCTACTCAATTTTACGCGTCGCGAAGCCCTTGCTATGGATCAGGGATTTGAGGAATTGAAATGGTGCTACGGATAGGGTGCGTGATGTTTTCCATGCGTAACTGGTTGGGGCGGTTGTTGTTGCCTTGCAGAAGCATAATATGTTGTTTCAGCTCAGTCGTTGTGTTTCTAAGAGCCTTGAGGCTATGCTCATGTAGTGATGATGTTACGATTAATTATCGCACGGTGTTGTTATGATGGTAAAATGCTTGCCCATATGTCGAGGTAATGGATAGTTGAAGGGAGGTCTTCTCAGAGTGTGATTTCAGTGTGTTAGTTCCGGCAGAGGAAAGGCATTGGACTAGGAACGGTCCGGTTTGGAAATAAAAGTAGTAAGGCTTGGTGTTTTCAAGTAAGGTGGAGTATTCACCTGTGATGTGATATCGCTGTCATTGATCGAATGAAATGTATTAAGTTCGTCGGTGCCATGGTTTCTTTGGTTGCATTGGGTCAGAGTGTCGTGAAGTAGTATTGAAGAAGCAGTTGTCAGATATCATGATGTGTGGTGGTTCAGAATTTAATAGTTACTTCTAATGAAGGAGGCTCGAGAAAGATGATCTTCAGAGAGTTTGAAGTCATGCTGATCTTCTGGTTCAAAAGCTACAGAGAATGATATTGAATTGAGGCCGCAATTGAGAAGCATACGATGAAGGAAGACATGTAAGAAGTGTCAGGTGGCAGCTAAATCTCAAAATGCCAGGCAGAAGGGACGGAAGTCTGGTAGTTGCTTACATGAATGAGGTTAACCAAAGTGGGAGAGCAGCAGCATAGCGGTGAGTTAGAGGATATTGTAGCGCATTTAGTAGATGTCCATGGGAAGCGGACGGACTGGTAAAGTTGGTGAATGGAAACAGGCTTAGGATGGGGTATCGATGTTGTAGGGAGTGTGCAATACATCGTCGTTGGAGGGTGTCAGCTGGTGATTTCCACGGGTGAGCTATCTTCTGTGAGTAGGTTAGCGGTCGTGTGGTTGGCAAGTTTTTGGCGAGGAATCCTAGTGGCTATTCGGTAGGAGGCAGTGTAAAGACCCGTAAAATTTCTTGCTTAAAATAATGCCCGAATAAGTCCCCGAGTTGTTATCTCTATGAAAATTCTTAAAATGGACCTTGATTTTGTAAAAATACTCCGGGATTTGAAAGAACTTAATTTTTCCAGAAATTTGGGTGTTATGCGACGCACTATGCGATCGCATAACGTGTATGCGGACCGCATAGTGGTCGCATACACTGGCAGATCACTACCCAGCTGAAGGGGTGTTATGCGACGCACAATGCGATCGCTTAACATGTATGCGGACCGCATAGTGGTCGCATACTCGGGCAGAATGTTTTCAAAATTTGGCCCACCTGGGGGCCATTCTGCGGTCCAGTATGCGGACCGCATGTCATGAATGCGATCGCATTCCTGACCGCATATTCGACACGGTCTGTTAATTTTCTAAATTTTTATACCCGAATCCAGTTTCATTTAACCCTGCCCCCTTTCATTTTAACTGGTTTCTGAACAAAATAGAGAGAAGTAAGAGTGGGTTCTAGAGAGAGAAGTACTCATCTTCCCCAAATTGGTCCTCCATCTCTACCCAGGCTTGGAAGTTTATCAAGTAGTAGTCATCTTCTGCATCATAAGAGGTAAGCCTTCACCCTATTTTCTCAAATTCCAGGGATTTAACTAAGAATAAAACACACATAGGTTGGTTCTTGGGGATGAAAGTTGGGACCTTGCATGCATGTGAATAATCTTCCATAACCTAACAAAGGGAAGTAAGTAGAGTAATCTTTCACTAAAAAGGGATTAGTCAATCTAAGGGATCACATAGTGTTTGATAAAATGCTCAAATGAACTCGAGACTCCTAATTCTAAGGTAAATATGTTGCATTGTGAACTAAATTGACGGTGCTAGGCGGTTCGGTGAATAGCAATAGAAATTAAAAAAGGGAAACTCAACTCCAGGTATGTATGGCTAACTTTAATTTTTGTAAAATCACTTGTGGTGTTCGAGCATACGGTACGTGTATTGTTATGAATATGTGTAACTGGTTGTCCGAATTATGTTGAAGCGTGAAGTGTACTACTTGTCTGTCTTTAGTTGATCGCCACACTACCATGCTTTGTAAAATGGTGCTAGGAGGATAATGAATCCAAGTGTATGAATGTATATGCTAAAAGCTATGTAAAGAAACTGTATTCTTATTACTGAAGTTTTCTGTGATTGAACTGTGATTTGACATCGTTGATGTGAGAAGTGATAAGGGTGTGATTGTGATTGTCAGGTGGGATCGGGTTGCAGGCCGCAACAGCTGTCAGGTGGGATCGGGTTGCACGCCGCAACAGAAACACAACAAATGATTGTGATTGTCAGGTGGGATCGGGTTGCGCGCCGCAACAGAAGAAATAAGGGTGAAATGTGAGAAGGGACAAGGGTGGAATTGAGATTGTGATTTTGATGAAGTTAAAATTATGGAACTTCCATTGTGTGTCTTTCTATGTCTTGTGCGGTGATTGTGTGACACTCTGTCTGTCTCTTGCCTGTGCATTATTGAGTTTACTTAGAGTAAAGTTTGTTCATACATACCAATACAATTCAAATGTACTGACGTCCCTTTTGCCGGGGGCGCTACATTCTTGTGATGATTGTAGGTGGTTCTATAGCAGGTACCTGAGCCCACCGACAGTAGTGCCTCCTCTACGTCCTATCAGCTGATTTGGTGAGGCCCTCTCCTCTCGGGGCCCAGTGTGGTTCATGCCACCTTTTCTTCCGGATTTTCATTTTGGTATTTGTGTAAGGTATAACTGGAGCCTTGTTACCGGCAAGTATTATATATAACTCCTTCGTACTCTTAGAGGCTCCGTAGATTGGAAGTGTGGGTTATGTACTTATGTATATTGGGCAGTATGACTTGTAGACCACGTAAAGGAAAAATGTGTGTTATGTATATTTTGTAAGTATTGTACTACATGTTGGTAATGCCAGAATTCTATGGTTAAATTTCAAATTGTAAGAATGTGTCTTAATTACAATTGAATAATGTGCATCGGAAATCTCGCGTAATGCGTGGGTGGGAAAAAGGAATCCAGGTCCGCTTGACTGGGGCGACCCGGTCGAGTGCCGGTCGTGTCCCTTGGTTTTTGGGGCGTGACAAACTTGGTATCAGAGCCTAAGATTTTAAAAGAGTCCTAGGATGTCTCGGAGCCGTGTCTAGTAGAGCCCTTCTTATCGGTGTGTTGTCGACCACATCTATAATTAGGGGGCTACACGGACATTTAGGAAATTACTCTTTTTATTGTTATTCTATATCGTGCGGTGAGGTGGAGAGTGAAAATGTCCTTGTCTAATTCGTGCTTTGTTCCGAAATTTTTCAGTAATGGCACCAAAGAAGAGAGCTCGACTCGGCCTTGAGGCCAATGCAACCCTAAGTGTGGCTATGAATCATGTACCTGGTAGTGCGGGTGAAAGTGACTCCCCGGCCTTGAATTTGCTGGACCCATTCTATTCCGGATTAAAGCATTCCTGTTCCCACGGCGGCAGAGGGTGCTGCAATCCCTGCCGCTGATATTCCTGATCCCTCTACGGTTCCAGCTTCCGGTCCCGGTACGTCCGAGGGGGACCTTAGAGGAGCTATTCATATGTTAACTCAATTGGTGGCCGCCTAGGACCAATGATCTCATGCTACCCTTGCATCCTCCAGCGGACAGGGAGATTCCCGCCGGCTCCAGAGTCAACAAGTTTCTGCTGTTGGCCACTCCAGAGTTCTCAGGTACGGACCCAGAGGCCGATTCACAAGATTTTCTTGATGAGATGTGCAAGACCCTTCGGGTGATGAAGGCTACAGGGACAAAGGGGGTTGATCTAGCTTTGTATAGGCTGAGGGGAGCAGCATATTCCTGGTTCGAGATGTGGGAGGGTTCCCGTGGAGAGGGAGGTCCTCCGGCTAGATGGAGCGAGTTCGTGGATGCGTTCATGGATCACTTTTTGCTTGCCGAGACTGTGGCAGCCCGTGCTACTGAGTTTGAGGTCCTCAAGCAGGGCAGTATGAGTGTTTGGGAGTACCACATGGAGTTCGTAAGGTTTTCCAAGTATGCTCCCCAGTTGGTGTCGACCATGGATGCTCGAGTTCGACGATTTGTTCAGGGTCTCAGTCCTTTGGTTGTGAATAAGGCAGCTACATCCGCTTTGCACTCGGACATGAATTATGGGAAGATTGTGGGATTCTCCCAGGCTATAGAGGCTAGAAAGTTGAAGATACGGGCAGACAGAGAGAGTAGCAGCAGGGCCCGATCGGTGGGTCACTCAGGGAGCGCAGTTTCCGAGGGGGAGACAAGTTCAGGGGAGGGGACCATCAGGGCCATCCCAGTTTTATGCACAGTCTTCAACCAGTGCACTGCCATCCATGCACCGTTATCAGCCGAATAGCCATTGGAGATCAGGATCTGACTGCACGATACCCCATCAGTCAGGTCATCCCAGAGGAAGGTTCCAGCAGCAGGGGACGACTTTGTGCCCTCAGTACAGAGGGTTCCATACTGAGGCCTGTTATTTGGATCGCCTGATATGCTACAGGTGTTGGGTGAGGGGTCATCTTCAGCGAGATTGCCGTGCGCCCAGCAAGGGCATGGGTAGGGGGTTTGCCCAGTTATCCGGTTCTTCAGCCGCCACATCTTCAGTGCGTCCTCTAGCTCTAGCAGGACGTGGTGTAATTAGGGGTGGGGCTCGTGGTAGAGGCGGACCCAGCCAATTCTATACTTTGAGTGGTCGCCATAACGCGGAGGCTTCTCCAGATGTTGTCACAGGTATTCTGAATGTTCCACCACTTGATTGCTATGCTCTTATTGATCTGGGGTCCTCCTTGTCCTATGTTACCCCGTTTATTGTTTCAAGTTTTGGGAGAGAACCCGAAAAGCTTCATGAGCCGTTCTCTGTATCAATTCCAGTTGGTGATTCTAATACAGCAACGCAAGTCTATAAGAATTGTGTTGTCACAGTATGTGGTCGTGTTACCACGGCCGATCTTATTGAGCTTGAGATGGTAGATTTTGATATTATTATGGGAATGGACTGGCTTTATTCGTGCTTTTCTAAGCTCGACTGCCGAACGAGAGTCATGAGACTCGAGTTTTCTAATGAGTCGGTTATTGAGTGGAAGGGGAATTGTGTTGTGCCGAAAGGTAGGTTTATCTCCTGCCTTAAGGCCTCAAAGATGATTAAGAAGGGGTGTATCTATCATTTGGTCCGGTCGCGGACACCGCTTCAGAACTGTCAGCCCCCGAGTCCGTGTCAGTTGTGAATGAGTTTCTTGAAGTATTTCCGGACGAGCTTCCAGGGATTCTGCCAGATAGAGAAATTGGTTTTGGGATTGATGTACTACCAGATACGCAGCCAATATCTATCCCACCATACAGAATGTCGCCGGCAGAGTTAAGGGAGTTAAAGGAGCAGTTGAAGGATTTACTGGATAAGTGGTTCATTCGGCCGAGTGTGTTGCCGTGGGGTGCTCCGATTCTTTTTGTTAGAAATAAGGATGGGTCGCTTCGGATGTGTATTGATTATCGGCAAGTCAACAAAGTCACTATAAAAAATAAGTACCTCGAATAGATGATTTGTTTGATCAATTGCAAGGTGCGAGGTTCTTCTCCAAAATTGATTTACGGTATGGGTATCATCAGTTGAAGATCAGGAAGCGAGATATTCCTAAGACCTCCTTCGGGACTCGTTATGGTCATTTTGAATTTCTGGTAATGTCCTTTGGGTTGACCAATGCTCCAGCAACTTTTATGGATCTTATGAATCGGATTTTCAAGCCCTTTTCTAGATTCCTTCGTGATTGTTCTTATTGACGACATCCTTGTCTACTCGCGGAGTCTGGAAGATCATGCTAATCACCTTAGAGCAGTCCTACAGACTCTTCGTCATCACCACCTGTATGCTAAATTTTCGAAATGTGTGTTTTGGCTAGAATCAGTCGCGTTTTTGGGTCATGTTGTTTCCAGAGAAGGGATTTAGGTTGATCCCCAGAAGATCGCAGCAGTGAAAGATTGGCCTAGACCAACGACCCCGACAGAGATTCGCAGTTTCTTGGGTCTAGCTGGGTATTATCGGAGGTTTGTGGAGGGATTCTCTACCCTCGCCTCCCCATTGACTAAATTGACGCAGAAAGCAGTGAAGTTCCAGTGGTCCGACGCTTGTGAGAAAACTTTTCAGGAGTTGAAGTCGAGATTGACTTCGGCACCGGTATTGACCTTGCCAGAAGGTATAGAGGGATTTGTGGTTTATTGCGATGCTTCAAGGGTTGGTTTGGGGTGTGTGTTGATGCAACATGGGAAGGTCATAGTGTATGCTTCAAGGCAACTCAAGAATCACGAGAAGAATTATCTGACAGATGATTTGGAGCTCGCGGCGGTGGTGTTTGCATTAAAAATTTGGCGGCATTATCTTTATGGGGTCCACGTCGATGTGTTCTCAGACCACAAGAGTCTTCAGTATCTATTCAAGTAGAAGGAACCGAATCTAAGGCAGCGGAGGTGGTAAGAATTGCTTAAGGACTATGATATGAACATCTTGTACCATCCAGGAAAGGCAAATGTGGTGGCCGACGCTCTCAGTCGAAAGTTTATGGGTAGTTTGGCTCATTTGGAACCGGATCAGAGGCCCATGGCTCAGGAGGTTTATCAATTGGGCAGCTTGGGGGTTTGTCTTTTGACCTCCGGCGAAGGGGAAGTTATGGTGCATAATGGGGCAAAATCGTCACTTGTAGCGGAAGTCAAGGAGAAGCAGTTTATTGATCCAGCATTGGCACAGTTGAAGGAGGCAGTTCTGAATGGCAAGATTTCGGCATTTTCACTCGGCAGCAATGATGGAGTGTTGCGATGTCAAGGTAGGCTATGTGTTCCAGATGTAGATAATCTTCGGGGAAGGGTAATGGCGGAGGCTCATAGCTCCCGGTATTCTGTGCACCCAGGTTCTACGAAAATGTATCATGATCTCCGGGAAATTTATTGGTGGAGCGGTATGAAGAGGGATGTGGCGGACAATGTATCCAAATGTTCGAATTATCAACAGGTGAAGGTCAAGCATCAGAGACCCGGTGGGTTAACCCAGCTTGTGGAAATACCTACGTGGAAGTGGGAAATGATTAATATGGATTTCGTGGTAGGGTTACCTCGCACTCAGCGCAAGTTCGACTCGATTTGGGTGATAGTGGATCGACTCACGAAATCAGCTCACTTTTTGCCAGTCAAGTCCACCAACACAGCGGAACGATATGCTCAATTGTACATCAAGGAGATAGAAAGACTTCATGGAACTCCAGTTTCTATTATCCTAGATCGAGGGGCCTAGTTTACAGCTAATTTTTGGCGAAAATTTCAGCAAGGTTTGGGTACTCAGGCAAATCTCAGCACGGATTGACGGTCAGGCAGAGCGGACTATTCAGACTCTCGAGGATATGCTACAGGCTTGTGTTTTAGACTTCAAGGGTAATTGGGATGATCATTTGACGCTTGTCGAGTTTTCTTATAATAACAGCTTCCATGCTAGTATCCGAATGGCCCCGTTTGAGGCATTGTACGGAAGGAGGTGTAGATCTCTGATCGGATGGTTCGAGGTTGGTGAAGCAGAATTTTTTGGACCAGATCTTGTGCACCAAGCTATGGAAAAATTTAGATCATTCAAGAGAGGATGAAAACTTCTCAGAGTCGTCAGAAATCCTATGCGGACATTCGTCGAAGAGAATTGGAGTTTCAGGTAGATGATTGGGTGTTATTAAAGGTGTCCCCCATGAATGGAGTGATGCGGTTTGAGATGAAAGGGGAGTTGAGCCCTAGGTACGTCGGGCCATATCGAATTGCTCAAAGGATAGGACGAGTGGCTTATAGGTTAATTGCCCCATGAAATGTCATTAGTGCACCCATTGTTCCATGTGTCTATGTTGAAGAAAGTGGTTGGAGACCCATCCGCCATCGTGCCAGTTGGGACTATTGAGGTTTATGAAGAGCTATCATACGAAGAGGCTCCGATTGCTATTCTTGATAGGCAAGTCTGTAGATTGAGAAACAAAGAGATTGCTTCTGTTAAAGTGTTGTGGCGAAACGAGTCGAGGAAGCCACGTGGGAAACAAAGAAAGAAATGAAAGAAAAATACCCCCATCTGTTTGAGAAAGTGTAGTAGTGATCGTGCGAATTATGGTTCCAAGGCAATTTGATGTTGTACTCAGATTCGTGCAAAGGCACCCCATTTTTTCTTTCCTCTCCTAATTGCCTTATTGTTGTAACCTTCCAATGCGTGCTAAAACTGTATACAAAGTTGTTAAATAGGTGGTGTGCCACCTTTAAAGAAAATAAAAGCTTCGGGAAACAAATGTGCTAAGTAAGTGATGGTAGTGTAGATTGGTAATGGTTAAAAGAATTGTCTATGATCTATTGAGGAGATTGAACTGTATGGGGCACACTGAAATGGCCCAAAGTTATGAGCAAATTATGTGCCACTAATTGAATCTTATGCCAATTTGTGATGAGAAGAGGATGAGCTATATGTATTTGTCATGGTAATTGGATATGTGCATGTGTTGAGGTAATGAATGGTATACCAGTTGTAGGGATAACAAAAGTTGTGTAATGATGCTTGGAAATGTGTTTCGGGGGCTCTCTGTCAGGTGGATAGGTCTAAATACAAAGGAGACTCTGGCGAAATTTTCTGAAAATACTGGAGTTAGTGTAAATTGGGAAGTTTGCATATCATGTTTTCAAAAACCAAATGATTTCCAAAATCCTCATTCGAGGACGAATGGTTTTTAAGGGGGGGAGAATGTAAAGACCCGTAAAATTTCTTGCTTAAAATAATGCCCGAATAAGTCCCCGAGTGGTTATCTCTGTGGAAATTCTTAAAACGGACCTTGGTTTTTGTAAAAATACCCCGGGATTTGAAAGAACTTAATTTTTCCAGAAATTGGGTGTTATGCGACGCACTATGCGATCGCATAACGTGTATGCGGACCGCATAGTGGTCGCATACACGGGCAGATCACTGCCCAACTGAAGGGGTGTTATGCGACGCATAATGCGATCGCATAACGTGTATGCGGACCGCATAGTGGTCGCATACCCGGGCAGAATGTTTTCAAAATTTGGCCCACCTGGGGGCCATTCTGCGGTCCAATATGCGGACCGCATGTCAGGAATGCGATCGCATTCCTGACCGCATATTCAACACGGTCTGTTAATTTTCTAAATTTTTATACCCGACCCCAATTTCATTTAACCCCTGCCCCTTTCATTTTAAATGGTTTCTGAAAAAAATAGAGAGAAGTAAGAGTGGGTTCTAGAGAGAGAAGTCCTCATCTTCCCCAAATTGGTCCTCCATCTCTACCCA
>MDKH01187327.1:0-25600 GCA_005239495.1 Nicotiana undulata
TTACAATGTAGCTTCAGGCATCAGATGGTGATGCGATTCATATGCGAACCGCATTTGACATATACGGTCGCATATCTGATCGCATTTCACTCATTAAAATGGGCTCAACTTTCTGTTGCGGTATGCGATATCTAGGCTCGAAATGCGATTCGCATGTTGCATATGCGATCGCATTCGGCCATTGTCCTCCTCTTTTCTCTTCTTTACTCTCTTTTGCTCAATTTCACTCCAATTTGACCTTAACCACTTCATGGCATCATTTCCTGCAAATAGAGCAATTATACACTGATAGTAACCTCAAATATCCGTTGAGTAACACAAAATCTACTGAAAAGAGGCCAAAATGAGTGGTAAAATCGCCACTCATCACTAAGTAAGGATCGTACCTGTTTTTACCTGATCTCTTGTCTGATTCGGATCGCCTGGATCTGGAATGATCTTCATCTTTCGAACGAGAAATGATATCTTCTTCTATTCAAAGTTTAGTATTGTACCTGTTATATACATCATTCCACGTTGTAGCTGGGAATTCTCTCAAATTTTCTTTGAGTCTCCTCGTTGCTTCTGAGCTTTTGTCATTTAGATTACTTGCGAATGCCATGGCTGCCCAAATATCAGGTACCCTGGGTAATTGCATTCTTTCTCGTTGGAACCTGTCTACAAATTCACGGAGTAGTTTCGTGTCTCCTTGCTTTATTTTAAATATGTCCTCCATTCTTTTCTCGACTTTTTGTGCACCAGAGTGTGCTTTTATGAAATAATCTGCAAGCTCAACAAAAGAATCAATAGAATTTTTAGGGAGAAGAGAATACCAGGTTAGGGCTCCTTTGGTAAGGGTTTCTCCGAATTTTTTGACAAGGACTGATTCAATTTCTTGTTTTTTTAAGTCTTTCCCTTTACTCCGGTAGTAAAAAGCAGTCACATGGTCGCGGGGGTCAGTTGTTCCATCATACTTAGGAACGTCAGGCATTTTAAATTTCTTGGGTATAGACAAGGGTGTTGCGCTTGGTTTCCAAGGTTGTTGAGAATATCTATCAACATCAATGCCTTTGATAACAGGTGGTACTCCAGGAATTTTCTCGATTCGATCGTTGTGTTCCTTTACCTGTTTCTGCAAGGTTAGTAGTAAATTTTGTAATTCAGGGTTATTAGTCATACCTGGTCTCGTTTCGAGAGATTCGTTAGGAGTGTCATCCCTTGCTGAGTTTACCAACCCATACTGAGGATTTTCCATGGTAATTGTGTTATTAGGAGGTGGCGTCAGTGATGTGGGTGATGCCACTGGTAATCCCTTTGCGAATTCTTGCAAAGCTTGACTCACATACTCTGCAATCATTTGCTTTATACGATCTTGTTCTACCGTTTGATCATTGTTGTTGTTATCATTGTTGTTGTTGGATCTCTCTTGGGATTGTTCCCTTGAGCCTCTTGGGGATGGAAGAGGTGATGGAATCCCATATCTCTGTTGGTTGTTGTCGTTGGAGTTCGACATATTTGAGAGGATATCGATTGAAAAGCAAACAAATATTATCAGATTCCTGGTAACGGAACCAATTTGTTTAACCAAAGAATTAGATCCTTTGACCAAAGCTATTTTTAGGATGAACACGGTTTACTGATAATCAAAGAAATAATATTAAGTAAAGGGGAGCCAGTAAATGACAATAGTGATGATGCTCAGAAAAGTAAAGTGTATTGCATTCGTAGTTCAGATATGTTTTACAAGTTATATTCTCTTCCCTTATATAGGGAATTTCTTAATATAACGTCTATCTCTTGCAATGATCACTCATTAATGACTAATTATTACATTAATGGGGAGTTACAAAGGATAACCGTAACTGTTGCGTGAAGGTTGTGTAACGTGTGAGTCATTAATTGAGGATCTCTAGATCTGCCCGTAGCTCTGTCCGGATTCATTTTGACTGTATCTCTTCTTTGTCCCAATCAGGTTGGGTTTCCCGTAGCTGATTACCCAGTAGGTTTATTGAGTCGTACCTGTCTACTCCATACCTCTTTATAGAATCATATCCATCTGTCATATTTTCCTTGGTCCACGTAGCTGGCTGAGTTGTTAGGAATCATCTTACGTGTGAAACTCTTTTTTACCAATACACCCGAGACACCGTCTAAACACACATACAAGTCATATAACCTAACACGGACTCACTCGAGGTTTCAAATCACATTAAACAACTTTAAAATGATGAATCCAACCACAAATCGAACTTATGAACTTTCGAATCTTCAAATTTCTAAACTCGTGCTGAAACCTATCAATTCAACCCGGAATGACGTGAAATTTTGCAGACAAGTCCCAATTGATATCCCGGAGCTGTTCCAACTCTCGGAATCGCATTCCGACCCCGATATCCCAAAAAGTCAACTGTGGTCAAATTTCTCCATTTTCCAAACTTCAATTTTTCCCATTTTCACCGAATTGCCTCAAATTACTCCACGGACCTCCAAAACCAATTCCAGACGTGCGTCTAATTCTAGAATCACCTTACGAAGATGTTGACATTATCCAAAACTCATTCCAAGGACGTTTACACAAAAGTCAACCCTCCGATCAAATCTCACTGATTAAGCTTCCAAAATTAAAATCCCTCTTCCAATTCGACTCCGGATCATCCGGTAATTGAATCCAACCATGCACGCATTTCGATATACACAATGTGAAGATGTTCATGACCTTACTCCACCAAACGGAGCTTAAATTCTCAAAACGACCGGTCGAGTCGTTACATTCTTAGGCTATGATATGCCTTGAATTGACTGCTAAGCTTCAAGTTGTGATGTTCCTCCTCTTTGTACCCTTCTATGAGTTATTTGTACCACATTTGAGATTTCATTGAGATTATTATTCCGATTTAACTTGATAAACTTCTATTTCATGATGAATTGTCTCTTCTAGCTGTGATAGCACACATTGCACATGCCTACACCAAAGCATATTTTTTACACCAGTACAAGAGTATGAAACTTGATTATAATTGTTCATGTACATGTATTCTTGTATATTTGCTTCATGTGTGTTATGATCTAGACTGGTATTCTGTGACCATGTCGGACGGATTGTGACTATTGGCACGTGAGTTGTTTGTGCAGCACGTGAGTGTATTGGAGGAAAAAAGGCATGACACGTGGATCAACAGTGTGATGATAGGCGGCACTTATATTTGGTCAATAAAGAAAGACGTAAAGACATGGATAAAATATCAACGGTATTTTATCAAAGAATGTACCGGATCTGATAGTTGGAAAAGAGGAAATAGGAACGAGATGCATGAAAATCATAAAATGGAAGATTCATAAATCGGTTGTAAATCTGGAAAGGGAATCAACACTAACCCTGATTATGCGCGATCCTCTATTATTACCATAACCATTATGAATAAATTTAGTAATGGGTAATTAAGGAAATTAATGTTAGTAACGGGTCAGAATTAAGTAAGAAAACAGTCACAGTTGTGTATCCTTATATAAAGACCCTTACCTCATTTTGTACGATCATATGAATATTTCCAACTATATGCATTCAGTCTTTATTTTACTTGATTTGAGATTCCGATTCGCAATTTTAGGAGAAATTAGCAATCAACAATAAGCTTTCTTTCTTTTATCATTTCAGTTATTTATTTTATTCTCGTATTTTTGGGAAAGTAAAGTAAATTTGGTTATCAGTAACCTGATTTTCTTTAATATTGACTTTGACCACGAAAACTATGTCTGGGTTAAACAGTGAGTTGTTCGTGCAGTTGATATTATTAGCACGTGAGTTGTCCGTGAAACACGTGGGTTGTCTGTGCAGCTTGTGGATATGGATCCATATCCCTAGGGTCACCCTCTCATGTTTCTCGCTTGATGGTGTACACGCGGATTTGAGGAAAAACTGGCCAGTGTTTGTTTTGGATTTTGCATCTCATTTTTACTGGCAATTTCTGTGGTTAATTACCTGATTTAATAGCACATCATCTTTATATGTTGTAACATTGATTGAGCAGAGTACTTGAGTAATTGTGCACACACGCAGATGGTTCTTTCTATACTTTGTGACTTTATCACATGGTTGTTCTGTACTTGTTGAACTATGAAACTATACAGGTTATAGCAAGTATCATTTATAATTCTTGCTTATTTTACCTCGTCGAGGTTAGTTATGATACTTGTTGCGTACATCCGGTCGGTTGTACCCATGCTACACTCTGCACTTAATTATGCAGATCCAGCTGTCGGGACCAGTCGACAGTAGCGGAGTTTCTTGTTGAGCTGAGTATCGAGAGACGAGATAGAATTGCATCCTTGACCGCAATCTTGGTTCTCTTTTCTTATGTATTGTTGTCTTTATTTTAGACAGTATTGTACAAGGTCATTTCAGACTTGTATTACCATATTAGACCTCATGACTCTGTATTTACCAATTTCTGGGGGATTTATCGTGTATTAGCAGTATTGTGTTGTATTAAGGTTTTAAATTCATGTTATTTTCGCCTTTTATATTGTTATGGTTTATTATTCTTATGGTTGGCTTGCCTATCAAGTGTGTTAAGCGCCATCATACCTGGTTGGGTTTTGGGTTATGAAAAGTTCATATCAAAGCCCTAGGTTCATAGGAATTACGAGTCATGAGCAAGTTTAGTAGAGTTTTCCGGATCAATACGGAGATGTCTGTACTTATCTTCGAGAGGCTTCCAAACTGTCACGATCCAAAATCCCACTAAGTCGTGATGACACTTAATCCAACCCGCTAGTTAAGACAAATAATATAAGTTACAACTAAACTGTGAAATCAACAATATATATAATAGAAACCACAAGTGAATATAATACAACTATCCCAAGGACCTGTAGTACAAGTTATGAGCCTATATGATTTATATTTACAAACCAAAATGAAGAATAGGTACAATATATGTTAGAAATTTACATAAACAGAGTTTAATTTCTAAACTACCTTAAACTAGAGGTAGCTTGAATTTGGAACGCTGGAACGTCTGCAGTTCAGGGGTCCGTCTTCCACAGCTACGAAGCTCCAAGATTTGCACACAAGGTGCATAAGTGTAGCATGAGTACAACCGACCCCATGTACTCAGTAAGTACCTTCACTAACCTTTGTGAAGTAGTGAAGAGGCTTTTTAGTTAAAAGATACTCAGTAATATAACATGTGCAGTAGATTTGTAATAGAAACCATACTAGAAATAACATAGAAGTGTAGAAGAACAAATATGCGAAGCAATAAATGATTACTAAAGGAAATCACAGGTCAATTTTCTCAAAATCACAACCAATCATTTTCTTTAAGAGATAACTATCAAACAACTTAGTAAATCCATGAATCTTCATAATATGAGGAATGTATTCAAGATGTCAAGTCAAATGGCATGGCAACACCATTCACGCATTTATCTCTTCCTCGCCAAATATAAAAATGTATGTCAAATTAATTAGCACGAATATACCCTTCGTGCATTTATATCATCCTCACCAAGCATATGTATAGCAGTACTAACCAGGTAAAAGAAATGCCAATAAAAGTAACAACAAAGTGAAAAATACACAGGTAGCAATAACGAACAAGGCAAAGAATATGGACAATGGTAACAGAGAGGGTGGGAAGCACAGAGAGAGTTTAGATGAGAGCACAGCAAACGAGGAAGGGCATAGATATAAATATAACAACTAAGAAGGTAGACATGAACATAACAATAATTAACAAATAGAAGGCACGTATAGAACAATAAAAAATAAGATAAAGGCAAACATGTGACAACCATGAGCATCATAGGGAGAAATAGGGGCAACAGTGACAACTCAGGATAAAGTCATAAATGTATACGCAAGGAAAGGATATCACAATACAATGCATATTTCCATCCTCACCTCCACGGAAACACTCTTCGTCCCGTGAACATGATAATATAAAAAAATACTGGCACGGCATCATCACCTTTATGCTTTTACTCTCGTCCTCACATGATAATGTAAATGCAATGGCATGACATTATCCTTCGTGCATAATAATGTATATGAAATGGTACGGCATCACCCTTCGTGCTTTACACTCTTCCTCACATGATAATGTATAACAATGGCACGGCATCACCCTTTGTGCTTTATGATCTTCCTCACCAAGCATATATATTCATCAACAACAAGCAAGGTAGGAAGAACGGATAACCTCAAGAAGAGTGGTTAAGCAAAATACACCACGTGAATGAGAATTACATTTCTCGCACAATTAAGCAATTCAATAGACTTCAAGAACCCCATTGCTAAAGTATCTAAAAAATCTCAAAATTAATCTTCAACACAAATATGGAACCCAACTATTTCAATAATAATGGTCGCAGTAATGTATTCGTAATTTAGGTATAGTTATGTTCAATTTAAACATCAACGGTTTCACAAAGAGTCAATCCAATTTAATCAAATGGTAATAAGCTAAAGCATGGTCTCTAGCTTTGAAATTCGTTTTCATATTATGACATAAATCATGTAAAATCTAAGGCAAGAGAATCACAAAGTTCATCAATGTATAAAGGAACATACAATTTCTCCCTCCCGAGTATGGAAACCTAGGCACATGCATATACGCTCGTCACCTTGCATATACATCAACCCCGCATGTAGCAAATAATATTATTTTATTAGAAAAAATTTCTCAACAAAGCTAGGGAAGACACTTACCTCAAAGAAGCTAAACCAATACTCTAAGAAGCCTTTCCCGCGTGAAACAATCTCGGGACGGCTCGAATCTAGCCAAAATAACCTAATATCATCAATAAAAGTCACTGAAAATATTTGTGAATAATAAAGCTTCTATCTTTAACTAAAATGAAAAAGCCAACCTCGAGCTCGCACCCCAGATGTCACGACCCTAATTTCCCTCTGTAGGATGTCGTGATGGCACCTAGTATCTAAGACTAGGTAAGCCTAACACTTACTGAATTAAATGACTGAATTTAGCCAAAACAACTATTAAACACAAACCATATATTTCTATATAAATCCAATAATCCCAAAATGATATAATACCCCAAAACTGGTAGTACAAGTCATAAGCTCTATCGAGTGCACTGCGAAATTTCTAAATACAATTGTTCTGGAAAAGAAGTGAACTGTAGAAAATGAACTTTAGAAGGTGACTCCGAGGCCTACAAACGCGACGACAGGTATACCTTGAAGTCTCCACGGCAATACTCGATCATCTAACTAGTGATCCACCCACTCCGAAGTACCTGGATCTGCACTAAATGTGTAGAAAGCGTAGAAGTAGACAACGGTGGTACCCATTAAGTATCAAGACTAACCTCGGTGGAGTAGTGACGAGGAACAGTCAAGACACCTACTAGACATAATAATATGTGCAAGTATAAATGTGAAACTAACAGGGAACAATATCAATATAAAGCTAAGCGTGGTAAAACGACAACAATACTTGCAATAAAAAACTAGAAGCAACAATTAGCAAAAAAGAGTCGTAGAGTGAGCTAAATAGAGTCAAGGTCCGATGAAACCAAGTAAGGAAAAACATGTAGCAACCAAATAAACAACTTCTTTCACACAAGATTTATACAAGAACTATCCCAAGGTACCACACCTCATCACCACAATTTGCGGGTCCCCAAGTCACGAACCCTAATCACTTGACATCTTGTGCCCACGTTAATATTCACAATTGCACGAACAACTCATGTGCTACACGGACAACTCACGTGTCAATACTAATAGTACCTCATATCTGCACAACAACTCACATGCTAAGGGAGTGAAAATACCCCATATCCGCACGGACAACTCACGTGCCAACAATAACAATGACTCATACCCGCACGGACAATTCACATTCCAACACTAACCATAACTCATAACCGCACGGACAACTCACGTGCCAATAGTACAACTCTCACATAGAATGCAAGTAAACGAGAATACATGTAAACGATCAATGAACATCAGAATTCATCTTCTTAAATCGATATGAGTGATTAATTACGTGTATGCTTGTACAAGTGTTCTATCGCAACTCGAGTCAACAAATATGAGCAAAGACAACAAATGGCAGATAGGAAACAACACAACAAAACGTAAAATGCATAACTCACACAAGGTAGGCACCACCACACAAATATCATCAATAACAATGACCCCAGGCCATCACAAGTCATCACACATCATCCCCGACATAGCCCCCTTGTCTCGCCACATGCGCAATAATAAAATAAATGACTGCCTTGTCTCGTCGCACGTGTATAATAATATTACTGCCTTGTCTTGTCACATGCGCAAACCCACATATAAATATATAGCCCGCCTTATCACGTTGCATGTGCAATTATCAATAACAATATTACGTATAACTCACATGTGAACACCCTGACAATCCTCTGAACAATAACACATGTGCCAAAAACATAACAACACAATATAATGACTTGCACCACATGTGCTCATATGCCACAATATTTTCTCAAACAATTTCAATACCATAACCACACATAGTCCTCGGCTCAACAACACTAGGTACAACAATAACACGAGAGTGCAGCAAGTAAATCAATACAAGAATTACAAAACACAAAGAACTGATAGAACGAGCTCACAATGAAATACATAACAAGTAATAATGGTTTCAAACAAGTATAACTCAACAACGAGAGAGATAATGAATAACAACGATATCCAATAAGAGTAACTCAACAACTGAAGGGATAACATATAACAATGTTTTCAAATAAGTACAACTCGACGATAAGAGAGATAACCTATAACAATGATTCCAAATAGGTACAACTCGACGATAAGGGAGATAACATGTAACAATGATTCCAAATAGGTACAACTCAACACTAAGAGAGATAACATATAACAATGATTCCAAATAAGGATAATTCAACAATGGAAGGGATAATAATAACTTCAATTAAGGTTAAGCAATTACGGAAGAGATAATGTGGCAATAAAAGAGGAAACGGCTTCAATTAAGGCATATGAGAGTATATTTGGCAACAAAGGTAGAACATGAATTAATAAACTTCAAATAAAATACGTAAGGGTGATTTAGTAAATGAGGGTTTTAACATGACAAGACAACTTCATTCTAATGTACATAAGAACCTACGAGTCTAAGGCGGTAAAATTTGCACATATAAGTTGTGCACACACTCGTCACCTTGTGTACACGTCTTTCATATAGTTCAAATAGTACAAACAACCAATCCTAACGGGGTAGTTCCCCCACACAATGTTAGGCAAGATACTTACCTCAAAATCCCTCAATCAACACTTTAAAATAGCTATTCCTTTACAATTCACCTCCGCTCGGCTCAAATCTAAACAAAATCGACTTAATAACATCAAATAATGCAAGAGAAATCAATTTCAATAATTAAAGCTATGATCTTTACACAATTGCTCAAAAGACAACAAAGTCAACCCTGGGCTTGCACGGTCAAAATTCGGGTCCATTAGTAGATTCCAACTACCCATGACTCCACGAGTTCATATATGGGATTAGTTTCAGAATCCGAGTCCAAAGCGAGCTCAAAACTCAAATTCTTATTTTTCAAAAACTTGACAAAGTTTCACAAATTTTCACTTTCATTCACATGATTTTGATATTAAAATCTAAGATATATTGATGGAATATGATTAGAAACAGATTAGAATCACTTGCCCAAAGTTTGCATATGAAAATCTCCCTTCAAAATCGCCTTTTACCGAGTCTAGGGTTCCAAAATATGAAAATGAGACCAAAAATCTCGTCCTTAGCTTTTTGTCCAGTCGCAGGTGTCGCAATTGCCACCTAGGGTTCGCATTCGCAAATGTGAACTCCACAAAAGCGAAGCCCCTCATACCCCTGCTACAGTCGCAAATGTGACATTTTGTTCGCAATTGTGAACCAGTGGCACATCGCAAAAACGATCAGAATGATCGCAACTTCAAATCAAGCTTACACAGTCCCTCATCGCAAACGCGAACTCTGGGTTTGTAAATGCGAACCTAGCAGACTACATCCTATTATCGCAATTGCGATCAAAAACTCGCAAATGCGAGACATGAGACATCTGTGCAAAAACTAGCAGAATTCAAACTCTATCAAACACTCTGCAACGCGTCCGAAACTCACCCGAGCCCTCGGTCTCAAAACCAAACATCAACACAAGTCTAAAAATATAACACAAACTCGCACGCGCGATCAAATCATCAAAACACATGAATTCAAAATGAAACTCAAGAACTTCTAAACACACAATCGCACGTCCAATTCCTATAATCAACTCGGAATGACTTTGCTGACAAGTTCCAAATGACAAAACAGGCTTACTCCAAGTCTCGAAACAAAAATCCAAACACGATAGCTATGAAGGCAACCTATGGTCAAACTTATTTTCTAAGCCTTCAAATTGCCAACTTTCACAAAACAACACAAATCAACCTACAGACCTCTGAAATTAATTCTGAGCATACACCCAAGTCCAAAGTCACGATACGAACCTATTGGAGCCATCAAAACACCGCTACAGGGTCATTTTTAGAAAAATCAAATCACGCTCAACATTTTCAACTTAAGCTTCTAAAGTGAGAACCACTATCCAAATTCATTCTGAATCATCCGAAAATCAAATCCGAGCATGCACGCAAGTCATAATACACAATAAGAAGCTACTCATAACCTTAAACCACTGAATGGAACCTTAAAGCTCAAAACGACCGATCGAGTCGTTACACTAAAAACCGACAAAACTCATAAATTCAAAAACTCACTCCGATACGAGTCTAACCATACTAATTTCATCCAATTCCAACCTCAAATCGGCCTTCAAATCATCAATTTATGTTTTAGAGAAGTTTTTACTAAAATCCTCAACTTTTTCTATTTGATTCATCAAGCAATCGCTAAATTCAAGGTTGGAATCATGAAAAATATAAACAAATCCGAGAGAAAAATACTTACCTCAACATAAATTGTGAAAATCCCTCCAAAATCGCCCAAATTCAAGCATCAGAGCTTTGTAAGAAAAAGTGACATCATTCTAGAACAAGTAAAAAAAAATGCAGCAGATGTTATAGCTCGAATCATATCCTAGATGACCTCGAAACTCACATTTGATAAGCCCAACATAATTCTTGCGAGATTACACCCAAGATAGCCTTTTGAATCACCCAATTTGGTCTAAAAATGAAGGAGATATGATATTTTGAAGTTTTAAAGGAAGTCTGAAATTTTTAGGGACATAAATGGCATTTTCATAGTTATTTACACCAGAAAAAAACCAGCAATAAGAAATTTTTCGTTTTAGCACCCAAAACTCATTCGGAACCCCCATAAGACAAACCATATATGCATTTCAATCACAAAATACACTACGAACCTGTTCGCGCACTCAAAACAGTGAAAAGATGTCATCTTGACCCAATATTCACCATGGTCAAACACCGAATTCTTAACTTAACTAGTGTCTCGACCAATGATTCAAGACACACTCGAGCCCCTCGGGACCCCATCCAATCATACCAACAACTCCACTACTCAAATTACTGATACATCACGCGTACACCTTAATCTTATAGAAAATACCCACATACAACTTTTGCGCCACGTAGCAAAACCTGAACCTTGATAGCTCAAAACCAGGCGATCATCGTAACACTAGTCAAGCATCTGCAGGTCAAAACACAAGGATCCTTCTAAAAAGCATACCCTTCCCAAACGATACCAAATAGTTCTAGAATTCTCTTATACACCTAAAATCGTCCATGCCATCTAGAACTCATGACCTTCCCCTCGAAACCAAACCACAACTTGGTGCTCGCAAATTTTCAATCCTACACGGCGCACCGCAACTATCATGCTAGCTCATGAAAATACTAAAATATCACAATTAACTCTAAATAACAAGTAGGATGAACACCTCATCACCCAAGAACCTTCCATTTAACTCGATCCGGGAGGACATTGCCGCACGCAACACGCATTTTATACCCCTAAAAGACATCAACCCCCCACAGTGGCCACAACCATCACGAATTCTTCAAAACCCGTTAACAGATAATCAAGTCTTCACAATTGATTTTCCCCTAACTCAACTGAGTCACGCGGACTACCAAACCCAAAAATAACTCAATCTGAAATGCTCGCTCTGAAGGGACAGGATGCAGATCCAAAGTCATTTCTTGCATCTCTCTATCACTGCCATGAAGAGTCTGTACTGATGTAGAAGTATCGCAATTCCACAGACCATCCACTATCGATCCCAAACCCTTGCCATACACAAAGCTGAAAATCCTTAAATACCACATGTAAATCTTGAACATATCAGGACCTTCTCAACAACCCTTCACCTTGCTCTAATCTCCCATATACGGCGAATGCGTACCGAATATCCTACGCTTCATCAACACATGAATACTAGAGAGAAAAAACAAGCAATTCCTTTTCCTTGCACACCACATCCACAACAAATATCCAGCTCGAAACATTCCTGAAGTCATCCTTTTCAAGTCACAGCTAATCCACACGTGTCCCTTAGTCTCGAAACTGATATGACACATGACCATGTAATCCGATTATCGATACAAGACTCCCCTACTTGGTTCGAAGCCATAGAATACGTCTTTAGTAATCCATAGTACCCTTCCTTTATAGTTGCCCCGATATCGCACTACTAATCTGCTGAATACTTCATAAACTCATGTAACACTGGTCATAGAACACACCTAAGACTCTTCCAAGCACGTACTCATCCTTGCGATAGTCGAGCAAACCTTCCCATATGCTCTTAAATGATGACATATCATTCCACTGAATAGAAACCTCTTATACAACACACAACCTTGAATCCCACCAACTAGCTTCAATTCAACATCTCCCCATGACCCTACCATGGTCACAACAACTAGGAAACCAATTAATCTTTCCGAGTCCATACTCATCAACCAGAAACAAGAATCCCCTGCATTCCCACAATTGAACCACCAAAAGGTCTAACACTGCACCACCTTCCAAGACTAGACGACATACCGCAACTACAATCAAGCATCCATAGCCCTTCATAGTTCATCCATAACATCACAAACCGTCGGCACATAGCTGATACCGAGTACGCAACATCACATACGAGTGAATAGAAGGAAATCAAAGATATAGGCGACAAGCTGAAACAAAGCCACACGATGAGGAAAGAAAGAAGTGGAGTTTCAAGATGCCCTGTAGCCTCTCGAAGATAGGTATGGAGGTCATCATACTGATCCGCAAGACTCTACCAGGCACTTGCTTATGACTCGTAGAACCTATGAACCTAGTGTTCTGATACCAACTCGTCACGATCCAAAATCCCACTAAGTCGTGATGGCACCTAACCCAGCCCGCTAGGTAAGCCAAATAATATAAGTTACAACTAAACTGTGAAATCAATAATATATATAATAGAAACTACAAGTGAATACAACATAACTACACCAAGGACCGGTAGTACAAGTTATGAGCCTATATAATTTAGATTTACAAACCAAAATGAAGAATAAGTACAATGTATGTTAGATAAACAGAGTTTAAGTTCTAAACTACCATGAACTAGAGGTAGCTTGAATCCGGAAAGCTGGAACGTATGCAGTTCAGGGGTCCGTCTTCCACAGCTACGAAGCTCCAAGATCTGCACACAAGGTGCAGAAGTGTAGCATGAGTACAATTGACCCCATGTACTCAGTAAGTACCTTGACTAACCTCTGTGAAGTAGTGAAGAGGCTTTTTAGTTAAAAAATACTCACTAATATAACATGTGCAGTATTTTTGCAATAGAAAACATACTAGAAATAACATAGAAGAGTACAAGAACAAATATGCAAAGCAATAAATGATTACTAAAGGAAATCACGGGTCAGTTTTCTCAATATCACAACCAATCATTTTGTTTAAGCGATAACCATCAAACAACGTAGTAAATCCACTAATCTTCATAATATGAGGAATGTATTCAGGATATCAAGTCAAATGGCACGACAACACCCTTCGTGCATTTATCTCTTCCTCACCAAATATATGAATTTATGTCAAATTAATTGGAACGGCAACACCCTTCGTGCATTTATCTCATCCTCACCAATCATATGTATAACAGTACTAATCAAGTAAACGAAATGCCAATAACAGTGACAGCAAAGTGAAAAATACACAGGTAGCAATAACGAAGAAGGCGAAGCATATGGACAACGGTAACAGACATGGTGGGAAGCACAAAAGTAATGATAGCAATTAAGGTAGTAGAACATGAATTATACTATCTAGTAAAGTAGAGGGTTTAGATGAGAGCATAAGGAAGGGTATAGATGTAAATATAACTACTAAGGATGCAGACATGAACGTAATTAACAAATAAAAGGCACGGATAGAACAATAACAAATAAGGAAAAGGCAAAGACGTGACAACCACGAGCATCATAGAAAACATAGGTGCAACAGTAATAACTCAGGATAAAGGCATAATCATATGCGCAAGGAAAAGATATAACAATATAATGCACTTCTCTCGTCCTCACCTGCACAAAAACACCATTCGTGCCATGAACACATGATAATATAAAAAACCCAAGGCAAGGCATCACCCCTAGTGTTTTTACTCCGTCCTTACATGATAATGTAAATAAAATGGCACGGTATTTTCCTTCGTGCATTAATGTATATGAAATGGCACGGCATCACCCTTCGTGCTTTACTCGCTTCCTCACATGAAAATGTATAACAATGGCACAACATCATCCCTCGTGCTTTACACTCTTCCTCACCAAGCATATATATCCATCAACAACAAGCAAGGTAGGAAGCATGGATAACTTCAAGAATAGTGGTTAAGTAAAATACACCATGTGAACGAGAATCACAATTCTCGCACAATTAAGTAATACAATAGACTTCAAGAACCCCATTGCTCAAGTATCTCAACAAATCTCAAAAGTGATCTTCAACTCAAATATGGAACCCAAGTATTTCAAGAATGCCAGTCATAACAATGTATTCGTCATTTAGGTCACAAAGAGTCAATCAAATTTAATCAAATGGTAATAGGCTAAAGCACGGTCTCTAGCTTTGAAATTAAACCTAAAGGCAATAGAATCACAAAGTTCATCAATGTATAAAGGAGCATACAATTTCCCCCTCCCGAATATGGAAACCCTGGAACATGCATATACGTTCGTTACCTCGTATATACATCACTCCCGCCTGTAGAAAACAATATCATTTTATTAGAAAAAATTGCATCAACAAATCTAGGCAAGGCACTTACCTAAAAGAAGCTAAATCAATACTCTAAGAAGCCCCTCCCGCATGAAACAATCACGGGATGGCTCGAATCTAGCCAAAATTACTTAATATCATCAATAAAAGCCATAGAAAACGATTCTGAATAATAAGGCTTCGATCTTTAACTGAAATAAGAAAGTTAACCCAAAATAGTCAACCTCGGGCACGCATCCGAAACCCGACAAAACTCATAAATTCCGAACCCATTTCGATACGAGTCCAACCATACTAATTTCATCCAATTCCGGCCTCAAATCGTCCTTCAAATCATCAATTTATGTTTTAAAACGGTTTTTACTAAAATCCTCAATTTCTTCAATTTGATTCATCAAACAATCGCTATATTCAAGGTTGGAATCATGAAATATAAATAAATCCGAGAAAAAAATTCTTACCCCAATATAAGTTGTGAAAATTCCCTCCAAAATTGCTCTAATCCGATCTTCAAAACCTTGTGAGAAAAAGTAACTAATTTCGGAACAAGTAAAAATAATACAGCAGTTGTTATAGCTCGAATCAGATCCTAGATGATCCCAAAACTTACATTTGATAAGCCCAACATAATCCTTGCGAGATTACACCAAAGATAGACTTGTGAATCACCCAATAGGCCATAAAATGAGGGAGATATGATGTTTTAAAGTTTTAAAGGAAGTTTGACAATTTCAGGAACATAAATGGCATTTTCGTAATCATTTACAGCAGGAAAAAAAAACAGCAATAAGAAAATGTTCGTTTTAGAACCTCAAATCTAATTTGGAGCATACCCGACACAAACCATATATGCATTTAAATCATAAAGCATGCTACGAACCTGCTCTCGCACTCAAAATACCGAAAAGAGGTCATCTTGACCCGATATCGATCATGGTCAAACTCTGAATCCTTAACTTAACTAGTTTCTCAACCAATAATCCAAAATACACCTGAGCCCCTCGAGACCCCATCCAATCATACAAACAAGTAGAAATAAATTATCAAAACTTATACACCTTAAAACACCTACGAGAACGTCACAACGAATAATCGAGACTCAAACCGAATAGAATTTCTCTTAAGTTGTTAACTCTTCATTCTTTCAAAAGAGTGTCAGATTCACACATAAGCACTTCGGATTACTTCCAAATTTAGCACACAAGTTCAATTCAACTATATAGAACTATCCAAAGTCTCGAAACACCAATTAGAGTCCAATAACATCAAAGTCAACTCTTGGTCAAACTTATGAACTCTTAAGTTCTTCAAATTGCCAACTTGCGACAAATAGTGTCGAATCCTTCTAGGAACCTCCAAAAACCGAATTCTAACATACGTACAAGTCCCAAATCATCATACGAACCTATCGGAACCATAAACAATTGATTCCTTGTCAGTTTACCCAAAAGACAAACCTTGGTCAACTCTTCCAACTTAAAGCTTCCAAATCGAGAGTCATTCTTCCAAATCAATACCGAACCACTTGAAAACTAAAACCAACCATATACACAAGTCATAATACATCATATGAAGCTACTCAAAGTCTCAAACTATCGAACGGAACACCAAAGCTCAAAATGGCCGATCGGGTCATTACATAAACTATTAGGAAACTTCACTTTCTTGAATTCTAGTTGTGCGAGTTTGTTATTTCCAAAGTTTGAAACTTGACTATTCTATTCTTTCATAGATGGTGAGGAAAAGTGCGTCCGGATCAGGCGGACGACCACCAGTACCACTAGTTAGGGTCGCGAGATGCTGGAGCCTCGGTAGAGGCCGAGGTGTGTCTCGTACTATAACTAGAGCAGCACCTGTGGAGCCACCAGTTGCTCCAGCAGAGAAGCACGTACCAGATTTTGTTGAGCCGATGGGACCAGCTCAGGCACTAGTATTGCCCATTCCTGACCTTGAGGAGGCCTTAGTCTAGATTTTGACTGTGTGCATAAGCCTAGCTCAGGCAGTTTTGATTCCAGCCACCTCACAGGCTAGGGGTGCCCAGACTCCTACCGCACGTACTCCTGAGTAGCTAGCTCAAGGTCACCAGACACCAGGTGTATTGCCAGTTCAGCCGGTTGCTACTACTCGGGCCGAGGTTGGTCCACCTATGAGATATGAGGAGCAGAAGTGGTTAGAGCGTTTTGGGAGACTTAAGCCTCCAATGTTCAGTGGAGCAGAGTATGAGGATGCTCAGGATTTTCTAGATAGGTATCAGCGGATTCAACGCACAACGAGTATTTTGGACACCAGTGGGGTTGCATTTACTACTTTTCAGCTGATAGGGGCATCTTACAGATGGTGGAAGACTTATGAGTTGAGCAGGCTAGTTGACGCAACTCCACTTACATGGCATGAGTTCTCAGTTATCATCTTAGAGAAATTTGTCCCACAGACTCGTATAGAGGAGTTGCGTAGATAGTTTGAGTAGCTACGCCAAGAGGGTATGACAGTGACTCAGTATGAGATGAGGTTCTCATATTTGGCTCGTCATGTAGTATGGTTGGTTCCCACTGAGAGGGAGAAGATTAAGAGGTCCATCGATGGCCTCAATTATGGTTTACATTTCAGTATGGCTCGGGAGGTTGGGACAGATGCTAGATTTGGCTAGGTGGTCGAGATTGCTAGACGCTTAGAGCAGGTTCGTAGGTTGGAGCGTGTGGAGAGGGAGTCCAAGAGGCCTCGTAGTTCAGGTGGTTTCAGTAGTGCCTCATCTAGAGGCCAGTCTCATTATATTATAGGTCGTCCTTCTAGACCCGTTCAGGCAGCTCGCCATGTTCCTCGTGGTTCTTCAGTTAGCCACAGTTCCTACAGTGCACGCCTGACTCAATCTCTATTCAGTGCATTGCCAACACAGAGTTCTTACCATGCCTCATCTACACAGGGATCCACGGGCAGCTATTCAGATTATCAGGGTTAGCAGCTCCGTCAGAGGAGAGGTTGTTTTGAGCGCAGAGACTTGAGTCATCTCAAGAGAGATTGCCCCAGACAATTGAGTAGGGTTCCACGGCAGAGCTTTCAGTCTATGAATTCAGCACCAGAAGCTACACCACATGCGTAGTTATCTAGGGGTGGGGCACAGTCAGCACGAGTTCGCCTTAGAGGGGAAGGTCGATCAGGTGATGGTCAGGCCCGTTGCTACGCATTTCCAGTTAGGCTAGAGGCAGTTGTTTCCGATACCGTGATCACATGTATTGTTTCAGTGTGCCACAGGGAGGTTTCAGTATTATTTGACCCTGGTTTAGTTATTCATATGTGTCATCATACTTTGCTCGTTATTTGTATATGCCCGATGATTCTTTATTAATGCATGTTCATGTATCTACATTGACGAGTGATTCTACTATTGTGGACCGTGTGTACCGGTCGTGTGTGGTGACTATTGGGGGATTAGAGACGAGAGTTGATCTTTTATTACTTAGCATGGTTGATTTTGACGTGATTTTAAGCATGGATTGGTTGTCACCATGTCACACTATTTTAGATTTTCACACTAAGATCGTGACATTGGCGATGTCGGGGTTGCCTAGAGTTAAGTGGAGAGGTTCTTTGAATTATGTCCTCAGTAGAGTGATTTCGTATTATGGATTCAAATGTGAACTAGTTTCTGACAAAGTTGTTGTAAGCAAGAATGAAATGTATGTTGGAAAGGGCTGCCTCACAGAGGGACTTTTCAAACTCAATGCAATGGTTGCTAACAGTATGAATAAAATTCCAGCTTCTTCTTATTTGTTGGAGTCAAATGAATTGTGACATATTCGTTTAGGACATGTTAATTATAAAACCTTGTGAAAGTTAATTAATTTAGAAGTATTGCCTAAATTCGAGTGTAATAAATCAAAATGTCAAATATGTATTGAAGCTAAGTTTGTAAAACATCCTTATAAATCTATTGAAAGGAATTCAAATCCTTTAGACTTAATTCATACTGACATTTGTGATATGAAGTCGACACCATCTCAAGGTGGGGAAAAGTATTTTATAATTTTTATTGACGATTGCTTTCGATATTGTTATGTTTATTTACTTAATAGTAAGGATGAAGAAATTGAGGAATTTAAGCAATACAAGAATGAAGTGATAGGGGTGGAGAATATGAATCTTCGTTTGCATAAATATGTTCGAAATATGGAATTATCCATCAAACTATTTCCCCCTACACACCTCAATCCAATACAATTGCAAAAAGAAAAAATCGGACATTAAAGGAAATGATGAATTCTTTATTAATAAGTTCCGGATCACCGCATGTTTGTGGGGGAAAGCTATCTTACAGCTAACTGAATACTCAACAGAGTACCCCACAACAAAACGCATTCTATTCCATATGAAAAATGGAAAGGAAGAAAACTCAACTTGAAATATTTCAAAGTATGGGGGTGTCTAGCAAAGGTACAAGTTCCTTTACCCAAAAGGATTAAAATCGGACCAAAAACTGTAGATTGCATTTTTATTGGATTTGCTACAAATAGTAAAGCATGCCGATTTTTATTCATAAATCTGAGAATCTCGAAATTTATGTTAATACAGTAATTGAATCAGATAATGCTGAATTTTTTTAAAGCATCTATCCGTATAAAAGTGAATGTGAGTCGTTAAGTGAAAGAACTTGTCACGACCCAGAATCCTAATCCAGGTCGTGATGGCGCCCAACGACGGGGTTAGGCAAGCTAACACAAATTACACTAAGTGTTACCCTTCCCATTTAATTAAATAAGTCAACATTTATAAATTTTAAACAGTTAAACATGATGATAGCTTGCATGGAAATAAAGCATAACACTACATGGCCAAAACAAAGCATATGCATGCCTATACAACCCAAAACCCAAAATATATACATACACTACGCGTGTGCCAGGAACTAGTGCCACGAGAGTCATGGGCATACTAACGGAATATACAAAGGAAAGTAATATATATACAAATCCACAGTCTGGATGAAATAGACGAGAAAATAACAAAAGTAAGAGTAAACTCCATGGTGTTGCTGGGAATCGCCAGAGGAAGCAGCTCACCGTGAAGTCAGGTCCACAAGCTCAGGATCTATCTCTGGTACAGTAACCAGAAGCACCTGCCTCAGAACCTGTACAGTTAAGTACAGAAGTGCAACATGAGTACATATTAAATAAATATGTACCCAGTAAGTATCCCGCCTAAACTCGAAGAAGTAGTGACGAGAGGTCGACTCGATACTCACTAAGGTCCAACAGTAATAACATATGATAGAATATAATGAAATACAATATGCATGTCAGGAATTAAGCAACAAGTACATATCAAGAGCAGAAATCCAAACAACTACTGAACTAATCAATAAAGCACTTTCAAGGGTAAGACCACCGAACGAAACCATAAATCACAAATTCTTAGATCCGCCGTGGCGTACGGCCCGCTCCCATAAGGTACCTCCTAAACTCGCCGTGGCGTACGGCCCGATCCCAAATGTATTTCAAGTGTTTCTCAACATTGCCGTGGCGTACGAACCGATCCCATATATATATCATAAATATCCTCAACACTGCCGTGGCGTACGGCCCAATCCCATATATATTTCAATTTCTTTTCAATTATGTCGTGGCGTACGGCCCGATCCCATATATATATTTCAAACACTTTTCAACTCTGCCATGGCGTACGGCCCGATCCCATATAGACATAATCACTCTCAAACCTGTCGTGGCGTACGGCCCGATCCCATATATATTTTCAATTACTTTCTTCCATAACAAATTCCTTTCCTTTCAACAACTATCCATAAAGCCTCAGAGGAACAATACTATACAAAATATAATCTTATAGTACATATGGCGTCACAATGAATCATATAGAGAATTTCAAGGAAGCATATAAGGCACTACGAGGAAGCATATAAGGCATATAAAGCATTACGAGGAAGCATATAAAGCATATAAAGCGTTACGAGGGAGCATACAAGGCAGGATGTGGGCCTAACTACCCGGACAAAACAATAATAGCCGTTACGTACGGACTCTCGTCGCTTGGCGCGTACGTAGCCCCCAAACAACTTACACATAGCATATACACCACCTATGGTGACAATTCCCTCTTACAAGGTTAGAAAGGAGACTCACCTCGTGTCGAATCTACCCCTCGGACCACAATTGCGCCCGAAACTCCGAACTCCACACCCGAGGACTCTCAACTAGCCAAAAGGTGTAAAATAAAATCAATGCATGCACAATGTGGGAAATTATCTTAGTTATTTACTAAAATCGCTATTCTTGAAGAATTCCCAAATTCCAACCCCGACCCTCATGATCAAATTCCGAAAATTCTCGAAGGGATCACTCACTCAAAGCCTAAGGATCATTAAGGGGTGGTTTCTACTTGAATTCATGGCCTAAAATGGAAAATCACAAAACCCTTAAGAACCCTAAAATTACTACCTAATTCTATGATTTTAGATAATTTAGTAGGGAATTTAACTAGGAATTAATGTTTGAAACTAATGCTAGGTAGGGAATTTACTTACCTCAAGTACTAGGTTGAAGGCCCTCTTGGAAGCTCCCAAATAACCCAAGGAAGAAGATGGAAAATGGAAGAAATGACTCAATCCCGTGTTTAAATGAAATATCACTGCCTGGCCTACAGGGATTCCGCACCTGCGGCTCGAGGACCGCACCTACGGTCTCGCACCTGCGGAATTGGGAAAGAGGGGCTGGGGTCGCACCTGCGGAGCTGGAGACCGCACTTGCGGAAGAGGAACCGCACCTGTGGAACCTTCGCACATGCGAGGCTAGGACCGCAGGAGCGGTCCCACACCTGCGGCTGGGCAACCGCACCTGCGGTCACACCAGATCAGGTGCACCAGCTGCATCTTCAGCTGGTTTTTGGCATCGTGTGGTGTCCGGGAGGCACCTAGGCCCACCCGATCCCCCGTACAACTATACCAACAAGTTCTAACTAATAATACAAACCCGCTCGAGCCTTCGAAACACCCAAAACAACGCTAAATCTAATAATCACCCCTCAAAACCCCTAGGATCAAACTTAAGGATTTCTAAGTTCTTGATTTCTATAACAACGCGACGGACCGACCTATACTACCCGGAACGACCCCAAATTTTGCAGACAAGTCATGAATGACATAACGGAACTATCCCCGGTCTCGGAATTTCAATCGGACCTCGGGAACATAAAATTACATTCCAATCAAAATTTCAAATTCTATGAAAATCCTCGAAACTTCATTAACTCTAAATTTCCCATTTTGATCTGAAACCCGTCAAATCAAGTCCGTTTCTTACTAAATTTCACAGATAACTTAAATAACACATATTGAACCTGTTCCGGGCTCCGAAACCATAATACGGGCCCGTCAGCACAGGTTTCACATCAAGGTTCATTTTCATAAGCCTTTATTATTTTCAGACAATATTTTTCTTTAAAAATTCATTTCTCAGACTTGGGTCCTCGGAATTCGATTCTGGGCATACGCCCAAGTCCCATATTTTCCTACGAACCTTTCGGGACCGTCAGATCACGGGTCCGGTTCCGTTTACCAAAAATGTTGACCGAAGTCAACTTTATTCAATTAATTATCATAAATTCAACTCTTTATCCAGTTTTCACATAAAGGCTTCTCGGCTACGCGTCCAGGCTGCGCACGCACATCGAGGTGAGATTAAAGGAGGCTTTGGTGGCCTCGGAACACCGTCATAATTAACTTTACATAAGATGACCTTTCGGGTCATCACATACCTAAACAACCACGGGGAGAACCAAAGGAAAATACTCCAAGTGAAGAATATCCAAGGCGTGGCAAATGTCAAAGAACATGTACTTCCTTTGGACCAGATTTTGTGACATTTTTGCTTGAAAATGAGCCTGAAACTTTTAAAGAAACTATGTCATCTTCTGATCCATCATTTTGGAAAGAGACAGTCAGTATTAAGATTCAACCAATTTTAGATAACCATACATGGGAATTGGTTGATCTTCCTCCAGGAAATAAGCCTTTAGGTTCGAAATGGATCTTTAAACAAAAAATGAAAGATGATGGCACTATTGACAAATATAAGGAAAGACTTGTTGTCAAAGGTTATAGACAAAAGGAAGGCCTTTATTACTTTGACACTTACTTGCCACTAACGAGGTAACATCTATTAGAGTGTTAGTGGCACTGGCGGCCATGTATGGTCTTAAAATCCATCAAATGGATGTTAAAACAGCTTTCTTAAGTGGATAATTAGAGGAAGAGATTTACATGGAACAACCTGAGGGTTTTATGGTTTCGGATAAAGAAAAGAAAGTGTGCAAACTTGTTAAGTTGCTTTATAGACCTAAACAAGCATCCAAATAATGGCATGCCAAATTTGACCAAACAATGTTGGCAAGCGAGTTTAAAATCAACGAGTGTGACAAATGTGTTTACAATAAAAATACTCCAGGACATGAAGTCATTGTTTGTTTATATGTTGATGACATGTTGATAATGAGCAAAAATATGGCAGATATAAATGCTACTAAGCGCATGTTGGCAAGAAAATTCGATATGAAAGACTTAGGAGTTGCTGACGTGATTTTAGGAATAAGAATTCACAATACTCCACAAGGTATATCATTATCACAGTCTCACTACATGAAAAGGTACTTGACAAGTTCAAGTATTTGGATTTCAAAATTGCCAAGACTCCAATTGACGTGAGTTATGCACTTCAAAAGAATGAAGGTGAAAGTGACTCCCAACTGGACTATGCAAGAGTATTAGGAAGTTTGGTGTATATCATGAATTGTACGCGGCCAGATATAGCATGTGCTATTAGTAAACTGAGTCGGTTTACAAGTAATCCCAATCAAATACATTGGATGGCAATGAAACGAGTTTTGGGGTATCTAGAACATACCCAAAATTACGCTTTGCATTATAACAAATATCCCTCCGTGATCGAGGGATATAGTGATGCAAATTGGATCACCGGATCATCTGAAGTTAAATCCACGAGTGGATATGTTTTCACAATTTGGGGTGTAGCAGTGTCTTAAAAATCATCCAAACAAATGTGCATCGCCCGTTCTACAATGGAATCTGAATTCATAGCTTTAGATAAGGACGATGAAGAATCTAATTGGTTCGGGAATTTCTCGGAAAATATTCCAGGACAAAACCTTTGGCACATATATGTATACATTTTGATAGTCAAGTGTCAATAGGCAGGGCAGGGAGAGCTATGTATAATGGAAAATCTCGTCATATACGACGGAGACACAATACTGTGAGATAACTACTCTCTAGTGGTGTTATCATGATTGACTACGTAAATTCAGGAGATAACGTGTCGGATCCACTTACAAAAGGCCTAACTAGAGAGGTAGTTGAAAGATCATCAAAGAGAATGGGGTTAAGGTCTAGGACAATCATCATGACAGAAACTCTACCTAGCAGACTGGAGATCCCAAGTAGGTTCAAAGAGATCAAACAAAGTTATGAATGACGGTTCAACATTGTCAAATAACTCAACCCATTATCGTGATGTCACGGCCCAAATTCCCAACCCTCGGGATCGTGATGGCGCCTAACACCATACCTTCTAGGCAAGACAATGTTAGAGAGTTCAACATTTAAAACGGTTAGAACATGTATGAAGTCTAATACTATCCAATAAATGAATCAAGAATAATGTATGAAATAATGAACGAACTCGAAACTAATACTGATATCTAGCTACCCAGGATTTGGAGCCACATTTCACGAACTACTAAAGATTACTACAAGTATTTGGCTGAAAGAAAATATATATGTCTGTTTTGAATGAAATAAAACAGTAGATAAATAATATGGAGAAGACTCCAGGAATCTGCGGACGCCAGCAGATCTACCTCGTGTCTCCGTGCGAATAATCAGCTACTACTTGAAATCAGCTCTGCCCGGAACCTGGATCTGCACAAGAAGTGTAGAGTGCAGTATAAGTACAACCGACCACATGTCACTAGTAAGTGCCGAGCCTAAACTCGCCGAGGTAGTGACGAGTCTACGACAGTGCATTTATAATATAACTTGTATACAATGTTTAATAAAGCAAAAAAAAATGAAATACTAAACTAAATGAAACAGTAACTTGCAGTAAATAAATAAATAACCCATTTATCTTTCCAAATCTCAGCTATAACCAATCCTTACGAGAATTTCCATGTTACAATTTAAATAACATTAAGAGCAGAATATGAAAACAACAAAATAAAACAGTGTGTATTCCAGTTTCCATCATATAACCAGTAAAAATATTCTCCCTTATTAGACCTTGTTGCGGCGTGCAACCCGATCCCACCTGTTCACCATTATTACTCCTCAATATATATAT